>JACAXG010000226.1:735871-913205 GCA_018881555.1 Amblyornis subalaris
TTCCACTGCTCCCAGAGCCCCCAGCCCCTTCCATGAAAGGGAGACTCGTTCCTGGGGCTGCCCTTCCACTGCTCCCAGAGCCCCCAGCCCCTTCCCTCCAAGGGACACCCTCTCCTGGGGATGCCCTTCCATTACTTCCAGAGCTCCCAGCCCCTTCCCTCACTGGGACACTTGAGGATTTTGCCAGTTTATGGAAGTTAAGGGGCAATAATCTCCCTCTTTGATATAATCGCTGATGCATTCCTGATTCCACATCACTTGGTGTTGAATTGGAAGTGGCTCCAGTCACCAGTGACGTTCCCTTTATGCTCATAAACCCGGGGAATTGTGTTTTCTCCCTTTACGTGGGAGGAATTGCCGAGATCTCAAACACAAGGATAAAGGTGGACAAGGGTCCTGAGCACAGGGAGCAGCCAGTGGGTGACAGAGGCACCTCAGTGTCACCAGTGCCTGGTTCCAGCAGAGCTCGGGCTCCCTTTGCCTGGATCTGGCTGGGTTTGCTGAAATTCCATAACTGGAGGCTCCACTGACGTGTCRAGGCTCCAGCTGCTCCCAGCAGAGTCTGTAGGTGTGTCATGTCCTGGTTCCCCTTGGGCAGTGRCGTGGTGCCCGTTAGGAAGCGAGTGCTATGGGAGAGGGATCCACCTCCTGATGCTGGGAAATTCAGTTGGTTAAAACTGCTACTTCAGGTCCCACGGTTCTCTGCATGACAATATCCTGGAGTCAGGTGAAATCCCTGCAGCAGAAGGGTCAAATCTGGGGTCATCCCACTCCTAGAGGGCATCAGGGCAGGACACACACCTCTGTACTGGCCCACTGTCAGCACAGAGGGATCTTGGGCTCCAAATTGGGGCACTTTGCCTAAAAATGAACAGGATGAATCCAGGTTTAAGGTTGTGCCTGTGTCTGATCTCTGGTGATGGAAGAACTGGGCTAGAGCTGCCCTGGTCGTGAGTCTGACGCCAAATGATCTTAAGCTGTTCCTCCTTCCTGGGTAATCACTCACATGATATGCCTGAATTTTGGAAGTTCAGCTTGAATCCTGATTTTCTGTGGGCTGAACACGTGGCACATTTCCTTCACTATGGCTGCTGCAGAAATTAAGGATCAAAACTGTGAATATGTGCTCTGTGCCCTGGGATGACCCTGCTGGAGCAGGGAGTTGCCCTGTGGCCCCTTCCAGCCTGAACCATTCTGTGATCCTGTGATCCTGTAACAAGAAAAAATCCTGGGATCTCCTGTGGGGTTGTTAGTGCAGAGGAGCTGGATGAAGGCAGCTTTTCCAGTTTGGCTTGATGACTTTGCCCACTGCCTAAATAATTCCTGGGGCAAACACTGCTGCCCTGGGGCTTTCCTTGTTTGCTGAGTTGCCTGAAAGTTTGAAGAGCTCGAGGGACTCTGTTGGTGCCGAGGGGTCACAGTGGCTGGTTTCCAGAGGGTCAGGTTTAAAGGCAGTGAGTTGAAGCCATGGCTGCTCCTGAGGAAAGCAGGGAAAAACCAGGATCTTTTGGGTGGAGCTGTTAAAAGTTTGAGGCACTTTGTGGAGTGGCCATCTGTTCTGAGGAGCTTCCAACCACGTCAGTGGTTCAGGGGCCTGGGAATAGATTTTAACAGAGATATCTAAAAATTGCTGATGGATCTGCCCTCTGTGAACTCATCCTGGTGCTTTCCAACCTTGTTAAGCTTTTCCATTTTTGGTGCTGTGCTTGTCTGGGTCCAGCCAAGCTGTGATGAGAGCAAACACCCTTTAGTGCAGTTTATCTGATGTTTGATAATTCCATCTTGTGCTCCCCAGTTTTTATAATGACAGCAGCAGTTTCCCCCTCGTCTCCTCTACACCATCTATGATTTTATAGACCTCTCTGTTTACCCACATGAGTTTTCCAAGGATCTATTTAGGGAAGTTAGTCCATGTTTCTGACCATCCCCAGTGCTTTCTCTGACTTCTCCAATTAAACAGAATTACAGAATCATGGAATGGTTTGGGTTGGAAGGGACCTTAAAGCCCATCCAGCTCCACCCCCTGCCGTGGGCAGGGACACCTTCCCAGGGCACTCCAAGCCCTGTCCAGCCCGGCCTTTGACACTTCCAGGGATCCAGGGGCAGCCACAGCTTCTCTGGGCAACCTGTGCCAGGGCCTCACCACCCTCACAGGGAGGAATCTCTTCCCAATATCCCATSTAACCCTGCCCTCTGGCAGTGGGAAGCCATTCCCCCTTGTCCTGTCACTCCATCCCTTGTCCCAAATCCCTCTCCAGCTCTCTTGGATCTTCTTGAGGCACTAGAAGGGCTCTAAGGTCTCCCYAGACCCTTCTGTTCTCCAGGATAAACCCCAGCTCAGAAATGATGGATTTGAAGTTACATTTGGAACAGGAAAGAGCTCCTGGGTTCACATGGCAGAATGATGATCCTGCTTTGCTTTTCCTGTTCTAAAACTGTCCCAGTGCTCGCGTGCTGGGTGAGGTTGAGCTGGTGTTCCCACAGAATTCCCACAGGGCCCGATGCCAGAGGTTTTCCTGAGTGGTCCCAAGGCTTTGAGGACCATTCTGTGTGTGCAGCAATCTCCCAGTGCCCTGCTGAGCAGCGAGGTTGGGTCCAGCTGACTCAGTGTGGCACTGCCTGGGTTTGCCACGACTGAAGTGGTTGGTTAGGAAATGTTTGCTGGATGAGTCCAGAGTGTGGGCAGCTTTCCTGGGAGGAGGAATGTGTCATCTGGGCTCCAGTAACTGAGGAGGAAAGGCCGAGGGTGAGATCAGTCGTGGACACCTGAAGTGACAGGAGGTAAGACTCCCCTCGCTGGGGACATTCCTGTGCTGCCTGTGTCCTTTCCTGATGGAACTGCAAGCTAAACTCCCTTTTTATTGTAACCAGGCACGGACTTCAGCAGTGTATGAGGGCAGCATCCCACCAGCAGTCACTCTGGGCTTGTTATCCCCTTGATTGATGCCTGATCTGCCGTGCCAGGCACTGTACACATGCTGGGAGCTRTATTTGGGGAACAGACACTGCCTGGGTGCAGTTGAGCAGTTTTTTTCCCTCTAAAATGCTCACAGTTCATGGGAAACTGTTATTAACACAGCCCCTTGCCCAAGCTGTTCAGGATTTTGAGAGTTCCATACTATAATAAACAAGTTTTTAGCAGAATCGCTTGTGTAGCAGATGGGTCTGGGTGGTACAGCCCTTGCAGGAGGGGGTGCTCTGTGTTTTGGAGGTCTCAGTTCTGGTCAGGAGTCTGTCCTTGGCCCTGGTACCTCACCTGTGCAGCAGTGAAGCTCTTTGTGGTGCCTGGCATGTGTATGGCTGGTTAGAATTCCTTGGATAAGGCGGCAGGAATTCTCCCTGCAGAGCTGTGCCCTTTGCTGAGTTACAGCATCTGCAACATCAGCCACAGCAGCTCCACGGGAGGAACGAGAGCTCACCGAGGACAGGGTGCTGAGGAAATACAGAGCAAAGGAGAGCAGAGGGAGTCAGAGTTGAGATCAAATTTTCCCAATCAAACCTGGGATAATCCCTGTCTCGGTGTGTTGATGGATCAGTTCTGCTGCCRTGCCAAGGGGATCTCAGCAGGCTTGAGGCACCTCTGGACCCTGTCCTCGGGAGGTGACTTGGGAGCAGATGTTTGTGTGTGCCACACTTGTGRTTCAGGTGCTGTGGGGACTCGTCTCACACAGCTTCCAGTGCTCACACTCTGGCTTACCACCCCTTCCATAGTGGAAGGCTGCCGGAATTCTGTCTCTGTGCAGGCAAAAAGCTTTTCTGCTGCTAAACATCACTTATTCCTCTTGGTCTGTGAAGTGCTTTAGCTGGAAATCTCTAGTGGGAGGTGTCCCTGCCCATGGCAGGGGGTGGGACGAGATSGTCWTTAGGGTCCCTTCCAACCCAAACCATTCCATGATTCCATGGCTCTATGAACATGGGCACCAGATGGGGCTTCCTGAGTGAGTGAGGATCAAACTCCATTCACTTTCTCTGCACTGAGTGTGTTGGGCTTTCACCTTTGCCTGCCAGGTCTTCCTCAATTGCTGAGATTTGGCTCAAACTTGTAAACTGCTGTAGCATTTTCCTGGCCTTGCTGGACCATCAGAAAGGAAACAAATCCTGTGCAGTTGTAAAGCCATGCAGGAGGTGGTGGAAGCAGCAGCCTGTGGAATGGGGCACARATACCGTGGAATGGCTGTGTTGCTGCTTCCTGAGGGCACTGTGCCCTCCCCAGGGGGATCTGCAGGCAGTGTTGGACCCTCAGGCCTGGTCCTGTGGGCTCTGTGCCACCAGCAGCCAGGTTCTGTCAAGGAATAAAACATTACACTAACTGCTGCCACTGCAGTTCTAAACTGGCATTTTCAGTTCAGGAATTGGCTGATTTTCCCCATTTTCTCTTTTCCGAGGAGGTGGCYGAGCTGTGGTGCCTCCCGAGCTGCAGAGAGGGATTCACACAGGAGGGGCAGCACAGYGTCCCCAGCAGAGCCCTGGGTGACACTTGTGACCTGGGACATGCTCTGGTTCCATGTGCCAGGCATTCCTTCCTTCTGCTCTCTCAGGCTGAAACCAAACTTGGAATGSGCACTTGAGCTCATTCCCAGTTCAGGATCTTTCTCGGTGTCCAACACCTGCAGCAGGAGCAGAATCTGTTCAGTGAGTGCAGGGGAAAAACAGACCCTGTGACATGCTCCCTCTGTATCAAAGATGTGTTGAGTTTAAACAGGTTTTCATCCTCTGTCAAAGGAATGCAAAGCAGTTATGGGATTCACTCTGGGAATAGTTCTTAGGTTTTTKTTTTGTTTTTGTAATGATGAAGTTTTGTGTCATGGAGTTGAAATAGAGAACTTGTGTGGAATCACAGAATCATAAAATACCCTGAGTGGGAAGGGACCCACAGGGATCATTGAATCCAGCTCCTGGCCCTGCACAGATACCCCAATAATCCCACCCTGTGCATCCCTGGGAGTGTTGTCCCAACGSTCCTGGAGCTCTGGCAGCCTTGGGGCCGTGCCCATTCCCTGGGGAGCCTGTTCAGAGCCCACCACCCTCTAGTTGGGCACTGGAACTTCACCCTCTGTCTCTGAGCATCAGCCAACCTTCTGTACAGCAAAAGAGGAGGATCCTTGGCCAGCCAGACCCCTCCCAGCCCAGGAGCTCCCTGTGTGCTGAGGAAAGGGATCGATAATCCTGCCTGATAATCCCAGCAGCTCCTTCCATCAGCCAATATTGATCAGTGTCCAAACCCTGTGTGGGGAARTTTAAATAGCACTGGAGAGGCCTCTGTGAGATGAACAAATAGCAGTGGATTTGTATTGGCAGCTGATGTTTTCCACTCCTTGCTCTATTATTGATAAACCCTGTTATTGCCTGGGCTGACTYGGGGTTGGTCTGTGCTCTGTGGATTGGGAATCAGAGGCTGCTGGATTGGGACTGTCCTGTACAGCTGCAGGGGGAACTCAGGGACTCACAGCAGCCTCTCCTCGAAAGCCTGGGCTGGAAATCCACTGGAACTGCCTGTGCAGGAGCAGAGGATTCTCTGTACCCACAGATTCCTAAAGACAGGCTGTTCCCCCRAGAAGTCATTTGGAATTCAGCTTTTGGGAGTGGGAGTTTGCTCAGGCTTTTAAATTTAATGAGGATCCAGCTATTTATAATGCTGGATTCAGAAGGAGCTGTGAGCGTGGTGGGGCTCCTGTGCACCATAACTCTTGGAGCCTGTTGGTGGCATTACTGCGAGACCTGATCCTGGTCTCCTGTGGCTGTTGTTCGCTACTTCAATTACTGACAGCTTTAATCCTATTAATTCTATTTGAAGTGGGTTTTTAAATGGCCATTTTCCATTTATYATCTGGAGTTAGCTGAACCTTCCCCAGGCTGGCTCCTCTCTTGTTTTTCCTTTCCTGACGTTGTCCCCTCGCCTGGACAGGGCCGCAAGCTCCTGATCATCGGCACCACGAGCCGCAAGGACGTCCTGCAGGAGATGGAGATGCTGAATGCCTTCAGCACCACCATCCACGTGCCCAACATTGCCACGGGGGAGCAGCTCATGGAGGCTTTGGAGGTGAGGAAAAGTTCAAGAGTGACAAACAAGCTCAAAATTTGCTGGCAAGGAGGGATTTTGCAGGAGCTCTGGTAACACCGTCCCGTCCCRCCTGACATCGTGTGGTAACACAGCAGTTCTGAGGCTGTTCAAATTGCTTTTTCATGAATTAAATTAAGGCAAAATTGGAGAACAGTAGGTCTGGGGGAAAGGTTTGTGGTGTGGATTGAAACATTCCGTGGGCATGGAAGTGAGTAATGAATATAATTGGGACACTTCAACTGAATGTGCCTGCAGGGTGCCAGGCCCTGGTGAATTGGAACAGCATCGGCTGAAGGTGTTTGGTGCTGAGGAGATTATAAGTTCCTTATAAATTCCTGCCCTTAATGGCTCCTTATTTTGTGCCCTAATGGGAATTGTAGTGAGTACTGAAGGCTGGTAAAATAAACTGAAGAGGCAAATCTTTTGTGCAATTGGCAAACTTGTCCCAGTGATGGTGTCAGCGAAGCCTGAGAGACACAGACACTCCTGCAGCAGGTTTGGAAACTTCCTGTGGCTTGAGCCACTGTTCCTTGTAGACCCTGATCTGGAGAAAACCTGGAATGCAGCATAAAAGCACAGCACTAACTGTTGGATTAGGGATGTTGTGGAAAGAACCATTATGGAATGAAAGAATGTTTTGTTTGTGTTTTGCCTTGTCAAAGATACATTGCAACAAATTTTCCTTCTAAGCTAGTAAATGCTTCCAGCTTCCCATTCCTTTTCTCCCAAGGTAGGTACCATTGTGCCTACTGTCAGTCTGCTCTTGTTGATTTTTTAAAACGATTTCCCCCCCAGCTCCTGGGTAACTTCAAAGACAAGGAGCGCAGCACCATTGCACAGAACGTCAAAGGGAAGCCTGTCTGGATCGGGATCAAGAAGCTGCTGATGCTGATAGAAATGTCATTACAGGTAGGAATGGTTCTGGGGAGGAAGGTCTGGGGTCCTAGAGCAGTCCTGGAGTTCCCATTTCTCTGCAGACCCCTGCTGTGTGGTGGGAGCCTTTGCATTGGTTAAAGTGGGAAAAGAGCTGCCGTGAGGGGAAATTTTTAGAACAAAGAAATCACCAGATCTTGGTCCCCAGAGATCTTTAAATCCCCCCCGTGCCCATGGGCTGTTCAGAGCTGCACTTCAGAGCAGAGCATCTGGCTATGGGAGGGGTTGGATTAACTCACCTTTCATGGAATTTCTTCTCTCCACCCAGCATGTTAAGATTGCAGATAGCAATCACCTCGAGTTTTTTTCTGAAGAAGAAGGTGCCTGTGCAGGTGTATGTGCTCTTTCCCTGAAGAAGATAAATCTGTCAGGCTGTTCAGCTGCTCTTCTCTCTATTTTCCACTTTCAGCACTTTAAAGAAAATAATTGCAGAGGGTAGAACTATGCAGCTCTGAGCCCTCCCCCGCAGCAGCACCCATGCCTGGAGCCAGCCAGCAAGCTCGTGCTCATGCTGACACGGGCTGAGGGTGCAGCCCTAATCCTCCCCTGACATCCCAGTGCCCCCCCAGCCCCCCCTCCGCTCACATCAAATGGATTTAGTGCAGCTGAGTGAACTGTCCTCAGATCTTCCTCGCAGAGGCAGAGCAGAAGTGAAGAGACTTGTAGTTCAGAGCAGACAAGTCATGTACCCCTCTGTTCACTCTTCACAATTCTGTTAAAACTTGCTCGGCGCTGAGGATGTGCTCTGACTGGATGTCACCTCAGGGAATAAAGTCATTTATCTAGATTACTTTTTCCTCTTCTTCCTTGGCTTTTAATTCCATACCTACAGGCAAGTCAGTAAGTCATTGCTCACATGTATTAAATGTGTTTAAGGGCTGCTGGCCTTCGGGGTCTGCCGGGCTCTGCCGCGCTCCCGTTCCCCGAGCCTTGACAATGGGTCCCTTCTTCTGGCACAGGACGTGTTCCTGTGCTGCTTCCACCCCAAGTGCTGGTTGTTCTCAAAGCTGAAGGTGAAGGTTCTGTAAATCATGGGCAGTTCTGAGCTGGGAGATGGGTGGGAATGCTGACCCCAGCCTGTTCCCAGCCTGGCCCCTGTGCCCTGGGGGCAGTTCTGGGCACCACAATGTCACAGGGATATAAAGGTATTAGAGAGTGTCCAGAGGAGGGACCCAAGCATGCTGAAAGCCACAGGAGGAGCAGATGAGGTCACTTCTTCAGCTGGAAGAGATTGAGGGCAGAGCTCACTGGAGGCTGCAGCTCCTCCCAAGGGGCAGCTCCAACCTCTTCTCCCTGTGACCAGGGACAGGACCCAAGGGAATGGCTGGAGCTGTGTTGGGGAGGTTGAGGTTGGATATCAGGGAAAGGTTCTTCCCCAGACCGTGCTGGGGCACTGAACAGGCTCCCCAGGGAATGGTCCTGGCCCTAAGGCTGCCAGAGCTCCAGGAGCGTTTGGACAACGCTGCCAGGGATGCACAGGGYGGGATTGTTGGGGTGTTGGTGCAGGGTCAGGGCCTGGACTGGATGATCCTTGTGGGTCCCTTCCAGCTCAGGATCCTCAGTGATTCTGTGACCAGTGCCACTGTTGGCAGTGAGCCCTCACTCTGCCCAGGGCTGTGCAGGCAAACTGCTCTTGGGCATTGATATTTTCCAGCAGACCATTGTTGTGTAGGTGAGTCCATGACCAGCCAGGCTGGGAGGAGATGGGCAGAGCTGTGTCTGTGCCTTCCTGACACACTGAACAGGAGCTGCTGTCCTGTCCCYGGAGCCACTGGTGATCCCCTTTGCTGCTGGCCCTGGGGGGTTGGCAGCAGGGTGGATCCTGCTCTGACACTGGGCTCAGTGGTTGTGTAATAGCAGAGGTAACAGCATATGGCAGCTAAATATGAACAAGCTCTGCTCCAAAAGGTCTGAGGTGTTTCCATGACTCCATCTGCTGAACTGCTATAAATACAGGAGAGCAGTGCAGGCTCTCACTGAACAGGAGCTGGGATCTGAGTGCACTGGAAGCCCACAGGGAGCTGGGATCTGCCAGGCTGTTGCAGGAAAGCACAACTGCACCAGCTAAGATCTCCAGGACTGGATCTTTTTTTCACTGAGTCAGACCACAGCTTTTTAGAAGGAGATTTCAGTCTGAAATCACTTAAGAATTCCAAGTGATGGATGAAATTTCTCAGGACTCAGCTGATTAGATGCCAGGTGAATGAATTCTCTGCAGAAAACATGCACATAGTGTCTTTCTCTGAATCTCATGGTGGTTTTTGTTTTGTTAGAATCCACTCTGTGCCCTCTGAAGGGATTCCTAAGCTGGCCAAATGACTTCCAGTCTGTTTCAGACTAAAGTCACACTGAACCAGACCCTCAATGTCAAAATCCTTTCCTGAGGTACCTGAACTGCTCTGGTGCTGTGGTGGTTTGTTACCTTGTTTAGGAGCTGTGTAACCCCACACCTTCTGGCAGCTTCATTTCCCCCAAACTCTGTTTATTGCTGTTCCTGGCCTGCTTTAATGTCCAGCTGCTTGTGTTTTGCGTCACATACTTTGGTCATCTTGTGTACACTGAGTGTCCTGGAATGATTCTGTTCCTGTCCAAATGAAGCCTTTGATCCATGGATACACTCAGGATTGGCCATGTGAATCCATAAGTGTTTGGAGTGCCCTTGGCTGCAGGACAGGGCCACCTCCGGTGCTCTTGGGTGCCACACTGGCTTCACCCTGCCCTGGGTGCTGCTGGATACCTGAGCCTTCTGTTTCCATAGCTGGGGCTGGTTGCTCCTGCTTCCTTTCCCTGCCTGTCTTGTTGCTCTTGGACCTTGCTGGCAGCACTCCCAAAGCCAAGGTCTCTCTCCTCCTTGGGGCAGGAGCCTGGATGAGCCAGGCAGTGTTCCAGAAAGCCCCTTTGGGCACCTCCAGGGTTTCCTGATTTGGTAACTTCTGTTTAGCATAAACAAAACTTAATCAGCATAAATAAAACTTAATCTAAGCTGCTTGTCTTTAATGTATCTTAACTTTCACAGGAACTCATTTTGAAAGGTCACCATGTAATATTGCCTGATTTATTTTAAACCAAACACTGTGCCTGGATGTGCTGAGAGTTTGGGGTTCATGGCAGGTTTTCAGGAGCACTGAGGGCTTGTCACATCTTGGTGGGGGAGCTCCTTCTCTGGACTGGAGATTAAAGAAGTCCCTTCAGTTCCCTTGTTTCCTGAGGGCTCCTGGATGTCCTGGGGATGCTGCATTACCCAGGAAGGAGCCTCCATGTTCTTGCCCCCTGTCTGAGCTCTGTCAGAGTCAGTCCCCACACTGCTGTTCCACAAAATCTCCACCCAGTCTGGCAGCAGCATTTCCCATTTCACAGAGCACCAGAGGCTCTGTCCAGGAGTCCTGATCCTGCTCCCTCTGTGCTCCACTGATTCCATCTTTTGCTCCTTCCCAGGCAGATCAACCTCCAGGATTTGTGCCTGCACAAATAAGCATTTGGTCAAGTTTGAGTCTTTGTGGCCTTCCAGGTGCCAGCTTTAGTCTTTTGGACAAGGTGCTGTGTGTGCTGTTCCTCCCCAGGAGCCAGTGCTGGTTATGGACGCAGTGTCCATGGCCACCCTGGTGTCCAGGTGGAGAGGGGTGGGAGGCAGCGTCCTCCACCTGGGAGACAGAACCCTGGCCTTGGCAGGCTTGAATTTCAGCTGGTGGCTTTAAGGATGAAGAGATTTGTTTGTGTATAACCATGTCAGATCGTGTTGGGTTTTTAGCAGAACTCTCTTGTCAGTCCTTTGTCATTTCCTGATGACTTTTCCATGGTTTCCTAAGGGTTCACCTCAGCATCTCCTCTGAGGAAGTCCTTTCAGAAGGAGCCATGTTCAGTGTAGTACCTACAAATACAGCCTGTGTCTGTCTGAGAAGTCCCTTCCCAGCCAGTTGTCCCCAGCCTGTACTGGGATGTTCCTGCCCAGGAGGAGGAGCTGTCATTTCCCTTTGTTGAAGTGCAGGAGGTGTGTGTGTGGCTGCATCTGCCTCCAGCTGGGGCTCTCTGAGTGGCAGCACCATCAGCAGCTGCTTGACACTGCTCTCCCCATTCCGTGGCACCTCACGCTGRCTCAGGGTGTGCTCTGGCCCCAGTTTGTTGCTCAGGAGCTTAAGGAATGTTGGCTCCCATATGGATAACTGCACATAGGCACACATGGACTTCCTGCCCCTGAGCCCAGCTCCTCAGGCCTGGTATTTGACCAGTTTTCAGTCCCTTGTGTTTGGTGTGTAAATGACACCTTGTTTGTGTGCCCACCTGCAGTTGGGGTCAGGCCTTTATCCAGCTTCTGCCATTCCAGAAACATTCAGAAATACAGGAAGAGAGGTGCTTGAGTTGTCACAGGACTGTAGGATAAGCGAGGTCAGAAGGCTCCTCAAGGTCTCATCTGCTGGATATCAGGGAAAGGTTCTTCCCCCAGAGGGTGTTGGGCACTGAACAGGGAATGGTCCCGGCCCCAAGGCTGCCAGAGCTCCAGGAGTGTTTGCACAACGCTGCCAGGGATGCACAGGGTGGGATTGTTGGGGTGTCTGTGCAGGGCCAGGGCCTGGCTGATCCTTTGGGTCCCTTCCCACTCAGGATATTCTGTGATCCTGTGATCTAGTCCAACCTCCTGCTTGAGAAGGATCAGCCAGGGGGTCAGAGCAGAGCCCTTTGTGTGGGGCAGACCCGGGACCCTTTGCCAGGTGAGGGTCCCATGCTGAGTGTGGTGGTGTGGATTGAACCTGTGGGTTCATCCAAAGGGGATGTCCAGGCAATCAGAGTTCAGGGTTCATGTGCACGTGCTGTCCCAGCTGCCTCCAGCCTTTCTGACAGAACCACAGAGTCACTGAGGTGGGAAAAACCCCCCAGGTTTTCCCTCAGCACTGCCAAGGCCACCACTATCCATGTCCCCAAGTGCCACATCCACCAGAGAGAYGGGAGAACTGGCACAGTGACAGATGAGCTTTTCCTTGTGGCCCAGTGTGAGCCAGGAGAGATTGTGGAGCAGATTTAGGCTGGAGGGACAGTGCAGACACCTCTCTCTGGTCTCCTGTTTGGTGGTACCACAGTCCCTCTCAGTCCCTGGGTATTTCACATTCCCCCCTCTGCTGGGGGGGCTTTCTCCTCTTCCTGGGCCTGACCATTGCTAACGTTCCTTTGCTGTTAAACCCCAACTCAAGAGCTCAGCAAGCCTCAGTAAGTTCCTCTAAATCTTCTTGTTTCAGTGAATTTRTTTTTCTGATCTAAAAGTAGCTCAGCAGTTGGTGGTGAGGAACTGGCCTTGCTCTCCTCTCTCACAGCCATGGGAAGTTTTACATTTTTAGGCTTTTCTTAGCACAAAGCAGAAATTCTCGCCGGCTCGTTCTCCCCCGCGTCGCTGGGGACACTGTTCTTGGTTTAGGATTTCTTTTCTTCTGAGCTGTTTTTGAAGACATTTGTGTTGCCCTCCGTTGCAGCAGTCAGAGTTTTAAATAGATGGCTTCTTCACATCTGCAGTTGGGAGAAATTTTTCCTTTAGGGATGTAAAATGTGATGGAGGAGTTCCAGAGCCCACGTTTGGCCACGCTGGTGGGAGGCCAGGGCACAGGCTGACCCTTTGCTTCCCCCCTCCAAGGATGAGTCCCAGTTTTATGTTTTAGTAGAGACTTGCCTGTTTATTGCCAAGTGGGTGATGGAGCTGGGACTCTCACACCGGTTGGTTTCATAGATCCATGTACTGGATGTTCCCAGAAGGAATCTTGTGTATTGTCACAGTGTGTTAAAGATACAGGATGGTGATGGAGATTGCAGAGGGAACACAACCTGGAGCTTCTAGGACACCAGAACTGCTGCAATACAACACAAAGATCCTGAGAACCAGCAGCCTCTGGTTTCCAGATGTTTATAGTCCTCACTCGTCGTATTTTGGTGCAAATCTAGGGAAGATTTTCATGGAGCCATTCCATGAGAGGATCAGCAATCCCATGCACCAGCACAGGGGACTGATGCACCTACACCTTGTGTCTTCCAGTGGCAGCTTGAGTGTCTCCTGGGCAGCCCTTGCTCCCACTTCCCTGTTGTCCCTGTSCCGGGGGAGGCAGGGCTGCTCCCTGGGGCAGTTCCTGGTTGATGGATCCAAGCACACGTTGGTGCTGCCTGTTCTGGAGCCTTGTGCTGGCTCAGCTCTGTGCTCCCCCTGCTCTGCTCTGCTCTGCTCTGGTGCTGCTGCAGCTCCGAGGGGAGAGGCCAGAGGAGCACCAAGGACACCCTCAGCCCCTCCTGCTCCTGTTGAATTTGCTGCTCAGCTCTGGGAAGGGCCGGTTGGAGCAGATTTGGAGTGGGCCTGGCTGGAGTTGGCAGCACGGTGTGGTGGGAGGTGCCAYGGGAACAGTGCCAGCGTGTGCCCCATCTCCTGCCCTGGCAGCACACGGAGCCTGTGCCAGTCACCTTTGCTCGAGGTGCAGGGCTGTGCCTGCCCTGGCAGCTCCAGAATTCCTGCACGGCCAGGCTGATCCCTGCCCAGGCCAGTGCACGGGCAAAGCAGACACACCCCACTCCAGCAGCCCCTGTGGCCCCAGTTCTGCTCTSTGGGACCAGGGACAGGACCCAGGGAACGGCTGGAGCTGTGTCGAGGGAGGGTTAGGTTGGATATCAGGGAAAGGTTCTTCCCCAGAGGGTGGTGGGCACTGAACAGGCTCCYCAGGGAATGGTCCCGGCCCCAAGGCTGCCAGAGCTCCAGGAGCRTTTGGACAACRCTGCCAGGGATGCMCAGGGTGGGATTGTTGGGGTGTCTGTGCAGGGATAGGAGTTGCACTGATGATCCTTGGGGGTCTCTCTCAGCTCAGGATAGTCCATGATTCTGTACTTTCCTTTTGGGCTGCTTGGAGGATTGCCTGGCACTAAAGGRGATTTGTTTGTTTGGTGTTTAGATGGATCCTGAGTATCGGGTGAAAAAGTTCTTGGCCCTTCTGAGAGAAGAAGGAACGTAAGTACTTYTATTTTAAAGCATTGTTTAAATTCTCTTTAATGAGCATCTCTGAGGGAACCTGCAGTGGGGTGTGTCTGCTCTCATTGTTGGCCCCTCTGTATTTTCAGAGCTGTATCAGATCAATTCTTAGAGCAATTTGGGAGGGGGGAGGTACTGAAGGTTTTGGGAACCTGCATGCCTGAGTTCTCTGCTTTTCTAAATTTACCCTTGACTTTAAAGTTTCCATGCGATACTGGGCCACAATTTTAACTTTCTTTAACTAAAGTAAATCAAAAGAGATTCTGCTTGAGTTAAAATCCAGCTGTTTGTCTGAAATCTGGAATTTTGGTTTCTTGTGTCTCCTGTCTGAGAGAAGGATCTCCTACTCTTTCCCCGTAGGTGCCACAGGGAGTAGTTGAGCCCAGTGGGACAGTGGCATCTCCTAGAGAATGACTTTCTAATACATGTAGGGCAGTACCTGTGCTGGGGAAACTCACACCACTATCTATCCTGGCTACATGTGAGTGGGTTCCAGTGTGTGCTTGATGCTTTATACATGTGCATGATGCTTTCCTGATGGATTTGGCTTCTTTTGCAAGAGTCCCTACCCTAGACTGAAGGTGGACCAAGTGCAAGATCAACAGCTGGAAAAGTGACCAACCTGGAGAACAAACACTGGGATCTTTACTCTTCTGTGCTCAACACACTGGACAAAGTGAAACGCTCCCCCGTTCCCCAGAGCCCCCTGTGGAACCTGCATGTGTAGTGCAATACAGTATCTTTATTCTTTGTCTTGAATATTCTGATGTCATGTGGAGGTGTCTCCTAGAACACTGTGCTTCTGTCTCTGTGCAGCCAGGCTGCCTTTTGGGTTCAGCAGGGGGGATGTCCTGTGAGGTTTGGGGCTGACCCTCACTTGTGTCCGGCATTCCTGCGGTAGGAAAGAGGTCCTGGCTTCCAATAAACCTGCCAGTCTGGTGGAGGGATGTTGAAGCACTGCTCTGTCTTACCCTGGTCAGGTGAAAGCTTTCTTGTGGTGTCATCCCACCCCTCACTGAACTCTGAGCCAGACCCACTCCCCACAGACAGTGCCCACAGCAGTCCAGCTCCAGGAGAGCCGGGATGCTGCACCCACTTTATTCATATCCAGGTATTTTGGGGCCTGATGAGACACTGCTGGTGGCACGGGGCACTGGAAGAGGACGGGGAAGTGTTGATCAGAGTAGAGGAAATTTCCAAATCCAGTATTTAAGGCATCCAGGCTTGTTGTTGATTCAACAGCAGTTCTAGAGATGCTGGTTCCAGCCTCCAGCTCTTCCCTGAGTTCATGCAGTTGGCAGCTTTGGTATCCTCCAGCCTCATTGTGTCCCTTTTCCCTGTGTTACCAAAGGTTGAAATTCCTCCTCAGAGACAGAGAGGAAGCCAAGCTCTGCAGGTGCACGAGGTGTGTTGCCATGTTTTTGCACTGAAACAAAGGAATGTATCAAACTTTGCTCCGTGGTCCTTCCCAGCAGTCCTGTGGCCTCAGGGAGATGCTGTCGATGGCTGCCTGAGGCTGCTCCCCCTGGACTCCACTCCTTCCATAGGGTTCCTGGAACATACCTCAGTGTGGTGGGGCATGAAATCAAAGCCATTTAGCAGATCTCAGTCAGTGTAGCTTCCTAAACTTGACCAGACCCACTGTAAGGGCTAGCAGTGGTATCCAGAGGGGTGTTCCCAGGGAAGGAGGGTGCCCCACGTCCTTCCGGCCCGAGGTGGAGGTACTGTTGTCCTCAGTGTGTGCTCACAGCAGCTGGAGTGTTTCAGCCACTCCACTCTGTTCCTCTGGCAGTGCTGTTGTGTTGTGATGCCCTTGTGAGTCCCAGTGGTGGTTGTTCCCTCTCATTTTTGTGTATGATCTTGTGAATTTATTTGTTCTCCCTTCCCTCTGCCGGTCCGAGCGACAGCAGCACACAGTAACTTATATCTCAGAGTAAATGATGTGAACCTTATCGTGTCTGTGTCCAGAGCTATACTGATGAATAAATATCTGGTTTAATTGCACATTCAATGGATTCAATAAAAAGCACAACTCCTTGTGATGACCTGAGTGCCATCTCTGTCTGGTCCTGGTGTGTGTGAGGAGCTGAGCTGCTCCCAGGCTGCTGCTGCCAGAGGGSTGCTCCGTGTGTGCCTGGGCGTGGATGGACTGAATTTACCCCAGCCTGGATAGTTTGCCCCTCTTACTCCTAAAGAAATTGGCTGAGAGGACTCTGGTCCAGCCCATTCTGGAGCCCTGTGGCCCTGCAGTGCTGAGGAGGCCCTGTGGATGCACACGTGTGTCTGTGTGTGTGAGGTGGGGGTATCACACACTTGGGGCAGGCTGGAAAACCAGGGTGTGACATCCCACCCATTCCAGCCTGTTCCAGCATCTCCATCTGGGATGTTTCCTGCAGGTAGCACAAGGGAAGGGCAGGACCTCCCCACCACCCTGTGTTCTTCAGGGCTCTGCTGGGCAGGGTGGCTTTAAACATCTAATAAATATTCAGTACTGCTCTCAATGTAAGGGCCAAATTCTTCACCCCCTTCCTCACCCTGTTTCRCCTTGAACCTTCCAGAAAGTGTCTCTGGAGTTGAGTTGTTGACCAGAGACAGATTTGAAAGTGCTGGGATGGGGTTTGGGGGGATGGTGTGGGGTGGAGGAGGGTTTGGGGTAGATGGGCAGACAGAGAGAGCTTCACCCACGGAGCTGTGAAGCCCAGAACCCTCCAAGGGCCAAGCGTTGTCATTCTCTGGTTTTTTGGGATGTGCCAGTGGTGGTGCCTGGTGACCCTGTCAGAGACACCCTGTCCATGCACCTGGATCCGTGGGATGGCTTTGTGTGTAAACTGGGGATCAGGGCAGGAATACTGAGTGATTTTATATTTTATTTTACCCTTCAGACAGGTATATTTGAGGCCAGTGCAGTGGAAAGTCGTGTGCACTTAAAAGCATTGTTAATGCAAAGGAGGTGCTGCAGAAACACCCACAGAATTATTCATGGACAGGAGAAGATGTTTKTATATGAGAAAATTCGAATCTTGGTCTGTCCAAAGCATTGGAAGGTGATTCAGTGGCAGCCTGTGAGTACATGTGGGGAGTGTACAAAGTCTAAAGCCTGTTTTGATCCATTGCTTAATTTAATCTTCTCACTYTCCACAACTCCCTGACAGGAGGGTGCAGCCAGAGGGGCTCTGCTCCCAGGGAACAGGSACAGGGTGAGAGGAAATGGCCTCACGCTGTGCCAGGGAGGTTTAGGTGGGATACTSGGAAAATTTATTCATGGAAAGTTGTCCAGCCCTGGCACAGCTGCTGAGGGCAGTGGTGGAGTCACCAACCCAGGAGAGATTTACAAAACCTGTGGATGTGGCACTTGGGGACAGGGGTCAGGGGGGGCCTTGGCAGTGCTGGGAGTGGTTGGATTCGATGAACTCGGAGGGCTTTTCCGGCTCCAGCAGTTCCATGATTCTGTGCTGAATCTCAGTTGTGCACACTGTGCCCTGGCACTCCCTAAATCAAAATTTCAGCATTCAGCTGTAAAATCTCTTTTGTTTGCTGTCATTATCTTGATTCCTATGACAGATGTCCCTGCCCATGCCAGGGCATTGGAACCATGTGACCTTTAAGGTCCCTTCCACCCCAAACTGTTCTGGCATTCCATGATTCCATGGCTGTCCCTGTCCATAAGCAGCTGGATGATGTCCCACCACTCTGTAGACATTCAGCAGGACCCTCAGAGCCAAACCACACAAGCTGKCAAGTGCATCTGTTTGAATTTTTACCTTCTCTTTAATGATGTACCACAAAAAATGGAAGTTGAAATATATTTTTCTCCAAATATATATATTTATATAATATATAATCTTAGTTAACTCAAGTATATACATTGTATAATAAATAATGCTTATAAAAAGAGAAATTTTCTGAATATAAAATAAAAAAAAATCGACCTCTACAACTTTATACAAAACTTTGGATACAGCAGATTGATGGAAAAAGATCTTCCATTCAGTGCTAGAATACCTGGCTACAGTAAAATAATTACAAGGCAATAAATGTTCTATTTAATATTAAATACCTTTTCTTGATTAAAAAACAAACAAACAAAAAAGGGATTTTGTTTAAAGTCGGGTACTGGGAGTCTTTCCAGACACGGAATTTAATATATACTTTAAATAGATGCATATCAGAGGACGGTGTGGCTCTGGGTGGGGGAGGCTTTTGGAGCTCTCTGGGATTTGAATTTTGGGAAGCGAAGGCTCCTCTGAGGGAGGGTCTGGAGCTCGTCCTCACTCTCTGCACAGGAGGGACCCCGAGTTCTGCTCTGCCTGAGGCCCTCCCTGTGCTCCCTGGAGGGGTCTCTCCCCCCCTTATTGCTCTGTGCAGCTCCAGGGGCTGCTCATTCCCTGGGAGAGGAGAGAGTGGAGCCGCAGGCACAGCCCCAGCGGCCGCGGTTCCCTGGGACATCCCCGGGGTGTGTTTGAACGGGGCTGCTGGTCCTGGAGCCCACCGGGACAGAGGGAATAGTTATTTTTTGATTTCACGGGTCAGTACTCCTRGACAAGGTAAACCCAGGGACAGGGGGAGGTGGCCTGGGGAGCAGGGGGGGACAACCCTGGTTCCTCTGCACTGAGCTGGGCCATGGGGTGTGGGGGGGCCCCGATCCCTGCTCGTGGCACRGAGCCTCTGTGCTTGGGGGGGACTTCCTGGATGATTGCTGATAGCTCAGGAAATCCCATGCGAGGGGAAGGGTCTGCCTGGGACTGTGCTGTGGGACAGAGATCTCCCTTCCCTATCTGCCCTGGCCTCTCTCTTGCTGCATGAAGTGGTTGGACCACATCTGTCTGATGGGAAGGCTGACAAGGAGGCTGGGACAGATTTCCTCTTTCCCTGGAATCTCCGATGTTCAGAGCTGGTGCAGCAGCTCACCTGGCAGGTAACCTGTCCCCAGAGATCCCTGAGCTCCCTGTGGGATATAGAGTCGTGYTTGGGAATGCTTGGTCAATGGGTACATTTGGGTGGATCTGCCCAGGTCCTTACAATCCTCTCCTGGGCAGCAGCACAGTGAGGGGGTGGCTGGGGCTGTGCTGTGTTCCCTGTAAGAGGTGACAGCAGTGCCCTGTGCCCTGCTCTGGTCCTGGGCCAGGTGCCAGAGGGTCAGCTCTGGGCTCTGGCTTCCTGCTGTCCTCCTAGGGACATTATAGGAGATGGGGGGCTGTGGGGAGCAGAGAGGGTAGAGGGGAGGGGGAAAGAGAGACCACCCGTGGGCTCTGTGTGCTCAGACAGGTTTGGTTCCCCAGCATCACCTCGGAGCAGGGAGGAGGGAGCTGGGCTGGTGTGGGGTCTCCTTTCCTCCTCCCCACCACATCTGCCAGGACCAGGACAGCAGCAGCCGGAGGAGCCCTTGTTTGCTCAGCTTTCACTGTGAAAAACCCATTTCCACCTGAACCCCCCGTGTCGGTGTCTGCAGGGGCTGGACCTGCGGCGGAGGACAGAGCTGGGAGCTCGGGGTGTGCTGTGGCAGCAGCTCTGCCTCGAGTGGCTGGGCCTCGTTGGGACTGTGCTGTCCCTGCTCTCCTGGGCAGCCTGTCCTGTCCCTGCCCTCCCTGTCCTTTCCCTGCCCTCCCTGTCCTGTCCCTGCCCTCCCCAGGCAGTCTGTCCCGTCCCTGCTCTCCCTGTCCTGTCCCTGCCTTCCCTGTCCTGTCCCTGCTCTCCCCGGGCAGCCTGTCCTGCCTGAGGGATCAGCAATCACACCCCTCCTGGGTGAGGTGCCCAGAGCCTTCCCCGTGTGCCCCGGGTGAGGGAGTGTGCCCTGGGCGAGGKTGTGTGCCCTGGCCGGGGCCATCAGGAGTTCTGTGCCGTCCTCTGCAGCGTGAGAGGCCACGCGTGGGGCTGCTCGCGGGGCCGACGGAGCCCCCGGCCCCGCTCCGGAGCCGCGTCCGGCAGCGCAGACCTACCTACGCTTACTTGCAGGTGTGGACGTCGTAGACGCGGGTGCACTCCTGGCAGCTCACGTAGCAGCACCAGTGGAAGATGCAGTGGCACTTCTCCTTGCGCTTCTCAGTCCGGGTGTTGTGGCCGCGCCCGCAGCACAGGAGGTCGCAGCCGTCGATCCCGTGGGAGGTGACGTTGCACGTCCTGTCCCTCGTCCCGAAGGAGCCCGTCTCGGGGTTGGGCTCGCAGAAATTGGGGGAGTTCTCGTAGTAGACCAGGTCCCGCTCCGTGGGCGGCTTGAAGAGCGCGTACTTGGCCCGGAGGGTTTCCACCCAGCCCCGCGACTCGCGGTGCTTCTCCACCACCATCTCCGAGGCGCTGTCGTATTTGTCCTTCAGGTAGTCCCCGATGGCGCGGAAATCGGGCTGGGCCCACCAGCAGGTCTTGACCTCGCAGCTCCCCGAGAGCCCGTGGCACTTGCACTTGAGGTGCATGTGATCCAGGATGGTCTGCCCGGGGAAAACAAGGGGTCAGGAGCAGCAGGGGAGCCCGGTGTGTGCTCTGCATCACCTGCCTCTGCCACCTTTGGGTTTAAATGTCTGCTCTGAGCTCGGTCTGGGAAGCCTCGCCTCCAGTTCTGGGGACAGTTTTGGGCACCACAATATAAAAAAGGCATCAAGCCATTATAGAGTGTCCAAAGGAAACCATGAGGATGGGGAAGGGTCTGGAAGGGCCGTATGAGGAGCGGCTGAGGGCACTTGATTTTTTCAGGTGGAGAAGAAACTGAGGTCAGACCTCATTGTGGTCTTCAACATCCTCCTGAGGGGCAGCAGAGGGGAAGACACTGATCTCTTCACTCTCATGACCAGTGACAGGACCCAAGGGAACGGCTGGAGCTGTGTCAGGGGAGCTTTAGGTGGATGTCGGGGGAAGGTTCTTCCCCAGAGGGTGCTGGGGCACTGAACAGGCTCCCCAGGGAATGGTCCCAGCCCCGAGGCTGCCAGAGCTCCAGGAGCGTTTGGACAACGCTGCCAGGGATGCACAGGGTGGGATTGTTGGGGTGTCTGTGCAGGGCCAGGGGTTGGACTGGATGAGTCTGATGGGTCCCTCCSAACTCAGCCAATTCTATGGTTCTGTGAAGGTGTGGGCTGGTTGGAGATGCTGGGGAGCTTTAAGGATCTCCAGATGGAGACATCGCTCTAGAATAGCACGGCTGAGGTGAGCAGCTGCTCTAACCATCACCCAATCCAATCTAATCCAGTTCAATCCAGTCTAATCTATTCTAATCCAATCTAATCTAATCCCAAGGTTTGGTCCTTTCATGGGGGATCCTGTCCTGTGTGTGTGGCCAGTCAGAGCCCAGAGAGGCCGAGGGTTGGAGGGTGTCTCTGACCGCTGTGGATGGACACTGATCCCTTGTCCTCTCTTTGCTAATGATCCTTCATTTATGTCCCAAGTCCAACTGTTTGTACTAAAAGGACTGTGAAATTGGGAATCTATGGACAGGACTCTTCACCAAAATCTCCTTTCTGCGGAGCGAAACAATCAGTGATTTTTACTAAAATTACTGGAGTTTGGTGGTTTTTTTTGTACTGGAAGCTGTCAGGCTTCTCCCCTTTGTCCTGTACCTGCTGTGGTGTGGAAAACCCATGTTAGTGTTTGCTTCAAGCCCTGTTGGAAAGTCCCACTGGGTTTGCCAATGACCCAGAGCAGGGAGGGGCCCAGGTACCTGCTGACGGCAGGAATAGAATGGAATGGAATGGAACAGACTAGAATATTCCAGTTGGAAGGGGCTGCAACCAGGGAATCACTGGATGGGATAATGTTATAACAGGACACATGCAGGAAGGAGGAGCTGGGAGGAAAGTCCTCTTCACCCAGAGCTTACCTAGGGTCACTCACAGTTGAGTTGGGTTTCTACACTCGACTTTGGAAGATGTTCTCAGGTTGCCCAGAGAAGCTGTGGCTGCCCCATSCCTGGAAGTGTCCAAGGCCAGGTTGGACAGGGCTTGGAGCAACCTGGGCTAGTGGAAGGTGTCCCTGCCCATGCCAGGAGGGTGGCACTGGATGGGCTTTAAGGTCCCTCCCAACCCAAACCATTCTGGGATGTGATGTTTGCACTGGAATCAAGGAATGTTTTAGCTCTTCTTAACCCCTCCTCTCTGCTTGGAGAGAGTGGAAATGCCATGCCCTGGAAAATAATCCTAGAAAGCCCCTGCCTGGGAATTCCTGTGGAGGAGCTGCACTGGGCCATCCCCGCAGGACTGGACACCCAGCCCAGCCCCGGCCACTCACCGTCCGGCCGGCCTCGTTGTTGTGCCTGTTCATGGCCGAGCGCGCGTCCGGCCGGTTCTCCCGGGCGTCCGCGAATTCCCGGGACACCAGCACGCCGAAGTCGGCGTCCTCGCTGCAGCCCCCCCACTTCCAGCCGTCCCCCGGGGGTCCCTTGTGGTGGGAGTCGCAGCCGCAGATGGTGGAGGTGCCCTCGGCGCAGGAGCGGGTGACGGCGAAGGCCACCCCGGCCGAGGCGATGGCGTGGACGAAGGCAGACTCTCGTGTGGCTGCGGAGACACGGAGCCCGCGGGTTATTGCTCGCCGCAACACCAGTGCTTTCCTTTATTTTCCTTCCCAAGCTCCCCCAGCAGCATCTAAACCTCACTGAAAAGCAAGCAGTTATTTAATKAATTTGTTAATGAACGTTGCCTGGAGCGGGTGCTGCCGGCGTCGCCCTTGGGCAGAAGGAGGTGGGAGAGGGATGTGGCTCCAGCTCTGGGGATCACACGTGCAGCATTTCCCCAAATACAGGATCCAGGATTGGATCCGGCACCGCTGCTGAGGGGGGAACAAAGCRTCAGTAGGAGCTTGAGGGGCCTCAAAACAGAGTCACTGGAATAATTCCTGCTCTGGGAACCCAGAGAGGGGCTCCACACCAAGGGGTAGAGATGGAGAAGCTCATTGACCTGGGGAAAGGTTTCACATGATGCAGGACAGACTGGGGGAGAACAAAGCCCAAGGGCTGGTAATTCCTGTTAAATGTGTCTTGATCAACAACATGTGACTTGTTATTTCGTTGACATAAATAGATAATAAATAAAAAAAAAACAACTTCAAGATAACCTTGGCATTCCTCATTCATTACTGAGCAATCCTGGAGGAAATGGAGGCAGGTGAAGCTCAAGCCTCTTTGTAACTATTGCCAGGCTCTGGCTACACAGGCAAGGAATTTTGGCCCAAATGAGCAAGCTGAAGAAAGCCCTGAAAGTGTTGAATGCTGGAGAAAGGGTGGAATAAATTGCCCAGGATGCCTGGGTGGATGGGGCTGGGAATGGGAGCATGGCTGGATCCACCGAACTAAGGGACAAAAAGTTTGGTCAGGACAGAGACCTGGACAGGAGATGGGGATGAAACAGAAGATGCACATGAAAGTGAAGGTGCAGTGTGTCTGCTGAGCTGGAGCATCCCTGTCCATCACCTCTTCCACCTGTGGCCATGGCAGGGTGACCTTCAAACCCTCCCTTTCCTGGTCATTCCGTGGGTCCCTGACCTGGACTTGGGACAGCAGCAGCCACAGTGCCCACAGGCATGGGGATATCCCCAGCACTGGGGTGTTTGAGAAGGTCAAGGCCAGGCGGGATAGGGGGAAGCCAGACCAGAGCTTCCCACTCTGCCTGGAGGCTCCCAGCTGCCCTGGAGTGTCTGAGGCTGGGAAGCTGCTGCCCTTGGTCACAATCCAGAACCCTTCTGGGGCTGTTCCTCAGATGGGGCATTGTGGCCCTCACTCAGTGGTGGCTGCTTATACACAGGGAACACCTTGTTTAGGATGGGTTGGGAACAGGAATGACCAGTGTCAGTGTTGAGGTGACCCCTGAGATGGAGCATTGGACACCCAAAGCAGCTCCTGCAGGAGCCATTGAGGGGGATTTTCTTGGCTTGCTGCTGCCAGAGGAGACTTCTGAGATGTTGGAAGCACAAAACAACACCATGAGAAGACCTAGAAGACCTAGGCCTTAGAGGGTGCAAGAGGAGGGGATCTTGTCCACTTCCTGTGGTAGCATTTGCCTACTGTGAGTTCTGGGAATTCAATGTCCTGGTTTTAGGAGTCCTGACCTCTGTCTGTAATTGGACAAAACACAGTCAAACTGAAAGGGTATTTCCTGCCTTTTCCTATGTTATCTTGGTGTGTTAACCCTCCAGGAGGCTGTTGGAGAAGCTGTGCCATGCTCTGAACTGAGCTGGTCTTTTCCTTGGTGCTAACTGACAGCTCTTCCCCTGGTTTGAAAGCAGGACCATGGCTAATTCTGAATTTTCAACCCACATTAAAGCCCAGACAAGTTACATTCCTTATTCCTTCCTTCCCATTGACTTTCACCTTCAAGTAGCTTTAATGGCCTCCGGGTTTACTCCATGGTGCTTGCAGAGAGAAACTTCCATTTTCCTGTGCTTGAAGAGCCATATTTGTTGTCTTTCCATAAAATGCTGTCCGTGGCACTCACCAGCCTGGCTGCCCATCATTCCTGCTGTGATTCCACTCTCCAGGAGGGTGACCAGAAGGCAGCACTCCCTCCGCTGAGGGTGACTGGGGCTGGAGGAGGGCAGGTCCCAGCACAGCTCAGGGCGCTCGGAGGTGACTCCTGTGTCAGGGCACAGACTGGCAGGGCCCCCGTGGCTGTCCCTGCTCAGCACAGTGACAGGTGACCCTTGGACCTGCAGGCTGGGTTCCTGCAGGAGTGACCTGGCTGTTCACTGCAGAGCTCCACCAGGATGTTCTCAAAGCTCTCTTGTTTTGGTTGTGTTTTTTTTGTTATTTATCCAATTCTTCATAAAGCAGTGTTGTTCTCTTTCTACTCATTTTGAAATCAGCAGGGTTTGGCCTCAGTGGCTGCACTGGCCCAGGCTCTCCCAAGCACAGTCCATATCTCGGAGCCAACTTTCTCCCTGGGGACACCTTCTGGCTTGGAGCTCGGCTGTGCCATGCTCTGCACAAGAGCAGCTCCCTGGGGAGAGGCACCGAGGTGCTTTAGCCCATCCTGAAAGGTCTTCAGGTCTCTAAATCCAGGGCAGATGTTGGAGTCAATCCAACCTCGTGCTGATGTGCAGGAGGCAGGGAGGTGCTGAGGGCCTGGGCAGGGGGGTTCCAGCTGCCTCGTGGGTGTAGTGTGAGCAGATCATCGAGACAGTCATCAGTGGATGTGGGACAAAGCCACAAACTTCTGCTGAGAAAATCACCTTGGAGCCCATCCCCTCCATCTTCTCCTCTGTCCCCTGCGTCCCTGCTCTCTCCTCCTGCCCTGAGGGGCTGCCCTGCAGCAGCTCCCTCTCCCCAGCCTCAGTCTCTCTGCAGAGGTGGCTCTGGCTTCCAAAACCCAGACTTCCCAAGCTGAGGTGATTGCAGCGCGTCCAGCTSCTGGGGGAGGTGGCTGTGGGTGGCTGCCAGGGGTGGGAATGTGCAGCTCTGGAAATGTGCAGCTCTGCTCTGCTGCAGCCTGGGGAGCTCGGACCCAACGGGATCCCCAACTCAGTCCTTTCGGTGCCAGTGGCACCACGCTGTGGTTTTCACCTCCTTTTAGTTCCAACTCTTCCCTCCTTGCCCTTCCCATCTCCGATAYGCCAGCAGGGATCCAGCCCGCACCTACCAAGGTTTTCCTTGGGTGTCTTTCACCAACCACTTATTCTGGGACCGCTGGGGGCTGTGGGCACCGGCTGAAGGTCCCTGCTCCGACTGGGCTGCTTCGGCCCGACAAAGGCTCTTTGGGTGGCCCGCGATCCAGAGCAGATCAGATCGGAGGAGCCAGCGAGCCCTCCTGGCCCCAGCCCGGGACAGCCCGGGGACAGGGGGAGGACACAGGACAGGAGCCGCTCTCCGCACCGGAGCGGCTCCGCTTTCCCTGCGGGGTGTGGATGGGCACGGGCAGCAGGGACACTGCTGCTTCATCCCGAGGAGCCGGGACGGGACCGGGCCGGGCTGGCAGCGCTGGGCACGGCTCCCGCAGCTGCCCCGTGCCCCCCGTGCCCCCCGTGCCCCCCGTGTCCCCCCGCACGCTGCCGGCGCGGGGGGGAGCGAGCTGCCAACAAACCACTCCTCGCCTTGAAACTCTCCCCTGGGTCTGGGCGAGGAGCTGGGAGAATTTCCCAGAGACGAAATGCGGGAGCAGCGTTCCCAGAACCAGGGGAGGGGCTGGCGAGGGAGGATTAGAGCCGCCTTGACAGTGCACCACTGCGACTGTGTCCCGGCCGGGCCCGTTACCTGCTGGGACACTCAATTTGCCATTGTTCCCGCAGTGTCACACTGTATTACCCGCATAATGCGGAATGTTTCCGCCGGCCAGCGTACCCACGGCACAGAGCACTGGCATTCCCCAGGAGCACCTCGTAGCAACGGGGCAATGTTCCCCTGTCCTGCCGTCACCCTCCAATCCCGCCAGCCCGGCTGGGAAATCCCTATTGATGGCGCTCCCCAGCCCCCCAGAATGGCTAAAGGGCGTGTGAATGCGGCAGCGATTTGAAACGACTGCGGCGCTGCGATGCTATCGCTCGCCCTGCCTCACAGTAGGGGAGGAAGCTTAGCTCTTTCTCATCGCTATAAGCTTATTTTTCTCTCTCCCTCTCTCCTTTCCCTCCCCCTCCCTTTAAGCTGCTGAGTTTATATCGAGACGGCCCCTGATCCCACACACCCCTGTTTAGATGCAAATGACTGCGAGTGTCATGGCTGAGAAAAGCCACGGGTTATCGTGGTGCGGGTCTGCCTTTTCACAGCTCGTGTCAGGGGCTTAGCCCGGCTCGCGGGGACCCCCGAGGGCAGCCCGGGCCCCGCCGCCTCCCCTGCACCTGCCCCTGCCCCTGCCCCTGCCCCGCTCGGGACGCGCTGCCCGGCCCGGGGCTCCAGCCCTGCCGGGCGTGGGGAGCATCTTCCCGAGAACCGGGGGCATCTCCCAAGGGCAGCTCGGCGTGAGCGGGCAGCGGCACAAGGCGTGGGGAAAGGTGTGACCCTGCAAAGGATCCAGCCCTGGCCGCGGCTCTGAGACCTCTTCTCCACCCCAGACGCCTGTGGGGCTTTCCTGCCGCTTGCACTCACAGCCGGCTCCTTCTGGGTGCCAGCTTTAACCAAAATCATGGATTTCGGCACTAACCCAGAGAGTGGCCATTGCTCCCCGCTCAGAGCAGTGTGTGGCTGCTGGCTCAGCCCTGGCTTTGGGCAGGACTTGGCTGGAAGAGCCACTGGCTTTAGATAAGGACTGACCTTATTTTATGGAGAAAAGGGAAAGGAGGGAGRGGGAAAGCAGGTTTTTCTTCCCTCCTTATCCCAGACTGCACACCTGCAGTATAAATCATCTCGGGGAATTTGCTTGTAAAAACATGATCTTACCCCACATTCAGAGGTTGGGTTTTTGGGGTTTTTTTTTCATAGCCCAGGTTAGAAAATAAGACATGCAAAAAGCATAGAATTATAGAATCATAGAACTACAGAATTGTTCGGGTGGGAAGAGACATTAAAGCCCATCCAGTGCCACCCCTGCCATGGGCAGGGACACCTTCCATTAGCCCAGGTTTCTCCAAGCCCTGCCCAGCCTGGCCTTGGACACTTCCAGGGATGGGGCAGCCACAGCTTCTCTGGGCACCCTGTGCCAGGGYCTCCCCACCCTCACAGGGAAGAATTCCTTCCCAATATCCCATCTAACCCTGCCCTCTGGCAGTGGRAAGCCATTCCCCCTTGTCCTGTCACTCCAGGCTGATATCCCAAGTCCCTCTCCAGCTCTCTTGGAGCCCCTTTAGGCAGTGGAAGGGGCTCTAAGGTCTCCCTGGAGCCCTCTCTTCTCCAGGCTGCCCAGCTCTTCCAGCCTGTCCTTCCTTACAGGAAGATCATCAGTGGCCTTAGGAAACCAAAGCCTGGGCAGCTACAGCAGCCAAAACCTCGTGAGTCTGAATTTTGAGTGGGGAATGTGGAAGAACCCGGGTGGGTGAAGGCAGAGCCTGGCCAGGGTCGGTGTTCAGCAGCTCCCAAACAGGAGCACATCAGGCCCCTGGGGTTTCCCTGAGCTTCCTTTGCTGTTTATTGCCCTGCCAGGGCCTGCAGGAGGAGAGAGCAGAGCTGTAAGTGACACTGGGAATAAAAGTGACATGGGAATGGGACGGGAGGCTGTGGGAAGAGCTGGAGGCAGGAATCCCTTGGGTGTTCTGGGGAGGGAAGCTCTGTGCTCCGGCAGTGCCAGCAGTGCTCCAAGCCTGCCCCATGTCCCCAAGAGGAGCAGCCCGGGAAGGCTGGACACGTGTGCCAGGGAGGGTCTGCTCAGCTGAACCCTCCCACACTGCTCTGCTCCTCAGAGCTCTCCTCGAGTGGCAGCCACCATGATTAACGCTTCTGCAGCTCCTTGAAAGTGAAATTATCCTCAATTCCTTTTCAGGCTCCATTAGAAATGATTTTCGGTGCTAYTGTAGTGAGAACTGCACCTTTGAAGCTTTTCCAGAATAGCCTCAATCCACCTGAGGGAGCAGCAGCTGAGATTAACCCAGGTTAATGCTGGGGGTGATTTCACCCAGGGCTTGGTCAGAGGTGAAACCCAGACCCTTTGCTGGCCCAATGCACCCTGTGAGCTGCCACAGGGATTGTCATGGTTTGGGGTTGGGTTTGGGTTTGTGGGGCTGCACTCCTGAGTGTGCTGGAAGTCAGAAAAAAGGGAACACRGCAAGGGCTGCCACGGAGGCCTCAGGTTCCAGATTATGGGCTCAAAACTCTTGATCTGAGGACCACCTAAAGAGGCTCTGAGAGAGCTGGAGAGAGACTTTGGACAAGGGATGGAGGGACAGGACAAGGGGGAATGGCTTCCCACTGACACAGGGCGGGGTCAGATGGGATATTGGGAGGAAATTCTTCCCTGTGAGGGTGGGGAGGCCCTGGCACAGGTTACCCAAGTTGTGGCTGCTCCTGGATCCTTGGAAGTGTCCAAGGCCAGGCCGGGCAGGGCTTGGAGCAACCTGGGCTAATGGAAGGTGTCCCTGCCCACAGCAGGGGTGGCACTGGATGGGCTTTAAGGTCCCTTCCAGCCCAAACCAATCTGTGGCTCTTGTTGCTGCATCCAAGGAAGATCCAAGATGATCTTTAAAAGGTCCCTTCCAACTCCCACTACTCCATGATTCTCTGAAGGCCCAGGAGTGCCCAGCACCCCTTGGCAGTGCCGAGCAGAGCCGGTCCCAGACTCAGCAGAGCTGACAGGGTCTCTGTGTTATCACCAGCCTTATCTCTGCCCTCAGCTGAGGAAGCTGGGGCTGGAAAGGCTCTGGTTTCCTCTGTGACTCCTCGTGCCGCAAACTGTGGGAATCTCAGAGGTTCCCTGTGTTACTCACTGCACGCAGACGCCACCAGCCCCATCCTGTCCCCGCTCATTAACTTTTAAGGCAGCAGGGAAGAGACACGAGCACAGTTCAAAACTGTGAACAATCCCCACAATCAGATGGGCCGGGCTTTGATGTGTCCTTCTTCGCAGATGAAGCTGTTTATTTTTAACTGCTCCACTTACAGGTGGGTGAGACGCCAGGATCGATCCGTGCCGGAGCCTGGCAGCGCTGCCGGGGATGCGTCACGCTGGGGCTGGGGAGGCTGCAGGACCAACGTGCTCACTCATTTTTCTCCATCTGTCAGAAGAGTTTCAGAGCTCTGGGTGATATTTTACCTTGTCAGCCCGGGCTGCGTGGAGATGCTGAGGCAAGTCCACACACGAGGCTTCGCTCGAGTCCCCGCAGCCGAAAGAATCTTAAAATATTCTTCATAAATTCAAAGTTCAGCTTGCTCATTACAGGGAGGATGGTTCAAATCCAACCTCTGAGTGCTTTCACGCTGACAGAAACGGTGGTGAGAGATTTTCGGTGTCTCAGTGCTCGAGCAGTTCTTTCATAACGTGTTTAGAATTCTTATGACAGTTTTTTAATGATAGTTTTCAAGAAAATTAAAACTTTCTGATCTGTTAAGTGCTGAAATTGAGGACAGGCTTTTATTAGGCAGCAAATTAGAGTGTGTTGAGGTTTGCTGACAAGTTATTTGGTAGTAAATACAGCAGTTACCCCCAAATACACCCTGGCAGAACAGAGGGGAAATGAACCTCATGGTCCCTATTAGTGCTCTAATAAGACTTTACAATCCTGGCTCCTGCAAAGAATCCAGGATTAACACAAAGGAATAATTTCCACTGAAATATTCAACTGACTTTTCAGGGAACTGAAAGGGTACCTACCCTTACTGGGAGGCTGAAGCTTGAAAAAGCTATCAGGAGCTGTTGCCGTGCAGAATATTGTAAGAATATTGTAAGAATATTGTATTGGCTTTGCAAGAAAGATTCACCAGAGGCCCTGCACTCCCCAGGAGGCTGTTGGGAACAGTCCCAGGTCCTGCTCTCACCCCAATTTCTCAGTTTCTCAAAGTCTGTACCATAAGATTCCATTTCCAAAGCATCACTGGAAAGAGTAATTTCTGTTCAATAAAGAGACTTTTGGGCTGCAGGGACCCAGTGGTGTCAACACCCAGGGAGATGAGGGGGAAGTGGTTTTAGTTGTGTTTATGAAGCTGTGAAAACCAAGACATTACCTGTGGATGTCCCTTGTGCTAAAGGTGGCACAGAGTGACCAGAATCCATGGGACAGGAGGGGGAAACTGGGGATTTTCATCCACTGGGAGTTTTCAATCCACCACTTGGTTCAGTTTCATGGGAATGCCTTTTAGTCTGGGGTCTGGGACATCTGAGATGTGGGACAGGTTATCATGGAGCTGTGCCAGGGCAGGGTCAGGCTGGACATYAGGGCAAGGTTCTTCCCCCAGAGGGTGGTGGGCACTGAACAGGCTCCCCAGGGAATGGTCCCAGCTCCAASGCTGCCAGAGCTCCAGGAGTGTTTGTACAATGCTCTCAGGGACAGGGTGGGATGGTTGGGGTGTCTGTGCAGGGTCAGGAGCTGAACTGGAAGATCCTTGGGGGTTTCTTCCAGCTCAGGGAATTTAGTGATTCCATGATTTTCCCAAAGTCCTCCAGCACCTCCTTTCAGGGTGTCTTGGGGCCCTTTCTCACTTTTTCCGGTGTAATGCCCCATGAACTCACTGGGAATCCCAACTCTGTGGTGCCTCATCACCATTCCAGTGCTCCTGATCTGTGCCAGCRGGTCTGGAAAGGTGGCTTTTCAGGAGCAGGGGATGAAGAGGAGTTTGGAGAGAGGAGAGGAAAAATGCACTTAATTCTCTCTCTTGGTTCACTGCTCTTTTGGGCTCATCTGTGAAAAGATTCATTGAAATCCCAACTAAGCCTGACCAGGACCATGGATTTCAACCATGGCTCCTCGCTGGTGGGGAAACCTGAGCCCAGGGACCTCCTGGGGTGGGCAGTGTGTGCTTCAGTGGCCCTGCCTTGATCCCAAGGGGCTCGACCACATCCCCTCTCCTTGGCTTTCCCCATGGGTCTGCTGGACCCCATGGTTGTTTGGAATTGCTGCATGCCCTGGACAGGGAGATGGAGCCCATGACTCCAGACCAAGTGAGCGTTCCTGGGGCTAATCCTTCCCCTTCCTGTACTTTACATCCTCCCTGGCCCTTCTGCGCTCCTGGGATGGGCACTGACCCTTCCCTCGTTACCCCTTGCCACGTTCCACCCCAAAAAACCGGAAAAAAGAAATCGGGGCAATCAGGGTGGAAAGCTGGGACATCGGCCCCTTTCCCTGCCGTGTTCCCAGCAGGACAGTCCCGGTGCATCCCAGCGGAGCTGCGCCAGCTCTCCCCACCCCGCCCGGGCTGCTCCCAGCCCCTCTCCCTGTACCTTTGTCCAGGACGGGCCCGAAGATGGCCAGGCTGTCGTCGATGGTGGTGCAGTTCCAGCGGCGGCCCCGGAACTGGTGCTGGCACTCCTGGATGCCCAACTTCACCCCCTCGGCCACGCTGGGCATGATCTCGATGTAGTTGCGGCAGAAGCGGAGCTGCTTGGGGACGAGGCCGGGGATGGAGCCGCAGAGGATGGGCTGGGAGCCCAGCGAGCTGTACTGCTGCCCCAGCGCCAGGGACCTGCGGGCACAGGGCACGGTCAGGGCTGGGCAGCGCCTGCCACTCTGCCCCTGGAGCCACTGCTAACCCCGACCCTGCCCCAGCACCCCTGGGGGAATTGGATAAACCAACAGTTCAGGGAGATGAAGCACTGAAAAGCAGGGATTTCCTAAGGAAATGGGAATTTCTGCTGGTGGCACTGGTGTGGGAAGGGCTGTCACGCCTGGGGACACCCTGGCGCGTTGTGGGCACAGAGGGAGGGACTYGGCTCTGCAAGGAGGCAGCTGGAGCCATTCCAGGCACTCCAAAGGACCTGAGACCTCCCCAAGGGGGTGGTGGATCTGCCAGGACCTGCAAGGGGCTGGATCCAGGGGAACAACACCTGGAGGCTGGGGAATACCCCCGGGATCTCTCAGCTGTCAGGAGACGCTGATGCGAGAGGTTCTGAGCTGTGGCCAGGCAGAAAGGCTCCTGTCCAAGGCCACATTCAGCAGCAGAGGGATCAGCGTTCCTGGAGAGGAGCTGCTGTGGGGCCAGAGGTGGCAGTGCCACTGTCCCAGCTCTGGACACCCGTGCAGGTGGTCCCAGGCCCTCCTGGATGGCCACCAGGCTCAAGGAGCAGCTGTGAGGGGGCAGATGTGCTGCTGCTGGGGAAGGTGCTGGAAAACAGATTTGAGAGGATCCTTTCTGCTGCTCCAAGCAGCTGCCAAAGGCCCAGCCCTAAACAGTGGGAATGGTGGGTCACAGTGCTTCTCTGGCCAGAAAGGGTGGCTGAAGGCACAATGCTTGAAGAAGCACTGAGACTCCTGGCACTGCACAGGGACAGGGACAGGGACAGGGACAGGGACAGGGACAGGGACAGGGACAGGGACAGGGACAGGGACAGGGACAGGGACAGGCCCAGCCCAGCCGGGGGTGTCCCTGCAGAAGGTGAGCTCAGATGGGTGTGAGCAGCAGTTCTGTGCCAGAGAGACCATCACAAGCTCGGAGCAGGGACCTCACAGTGCAGGAGCCTCTGTGGGCAAACAGGAAAGGGTTTTGACTCAGTGAGTCCTCAGACACAGGGTGGGATTGTTGGGGGGTCCKGAGCAGGGTCAGGAGGTGCCCTGGATGATCCTTGTTGGGTCCCTTCCAACTCAGGAGATTCTGTGATCCTTTAATTCTGTTTCTCTGGTACTGGGGGTCCACAGGCAGACACAGCAGTGCTGGGCAGAGGGGAAGGATCTCCTCTCTCCTGCTGTTCCTGGGGCAGCCCTGGTGACTCTCTGAGCTGCAATGTCCCATGGCTGCCCCACAGTCAGATTTGGGTCCACCAGCACGCCCAGGCCTTGCTCTGCACCCTTTGGTTGGCCTCCAGCCCTTACAGGTACATGGGGTTGTTTGTCCCCAGGCTGTTTCTCCCCAGGGCCCTYGGCTGGAGTGCATCCCATTCCTATCTGCCCCTCGAAGCACCTTCCAACAGCAGCTCAGCCCTCCCTGGTACCAACCACTTCTCCCTCTGCGCTTGTGTTTCTCCTTCAAGCCCCTGCCCACAGCTGAAGACTTTGTGTGAATGGATCAATCGTTGGAGTCCTTGGTTAATCCAGGCTGGGAGAGCCCCCAGGAGGGCTAAAGCTCAGAGCAGGGCCAGTGTCCAGGGTACTTTTGGTTTTTCAGAGCCTTGTCCTTCTACAATTTGAGCAGGTCCAAGGACGGAGCTGCCATCCCTTTATGGGACTCCTGGGACTGTTCCTGTCCAGAGCTGCTCTTCCAGCCTGGGGTTTCAGGCTGGATGCTGAGCTGGCACCAGTTGGTTGATTTAATCACACACTGATGATTTTAAGGATGTAAAGGGAACCCCAGGGTACCTCAGGAGAGATTTCTCTGCTGGAGACTCTGAACCAGAGCACGTGACTCCCACCGCTGCCCCAGTGCTGCCTCCTGCCACAGCTCCTGCTCCTCCTGCCCCTCTCTGCCCACTGGCCCAGCTGCTGGCTGCCACCTGAGCCTTCCTGCAGTGTCTGGGCTCCACACCTCCCACCCCTGGATGGGACACACGGAGGAGGGGCAGCACGATGTGGCTGGGAGGCAGCAGCACAATGGGCAGAGCCCTGGGCCTGGCTCCCAGGGCTGCTCTGCACTCCCAGCTCCCTCCCAGTGCCAAGGGACAGGGGGTCAGCACTGCTGGGACAACTGGTGAGCTCCAGGGAGCAGACTCTGCCCCCAGGGATGCATGAGCAGGCAGGAGAATGTGCTGGACTTGGGTTTTCCCTTCCAACCCCAACCATTCTGTGGTTCTGTGATCCCCCCACACCTCCACTCTCACAGACCCCTCTGGGCTCTGGAGAGGGGGCAGGATGTTTTCCCCAGAATGTTTTCCCCAGGATGTTTTCCCCAGGATGTTTTCCCCAGGATGTTTTCCCCAGGCTGTGCTGCAGCAGTTTCTGCAGGGTTGGCCCCACGTGCTGGCCAAGCTCCTCACAGGACACCTGTGCAGGTGGACTCTGCTGGCGCTGGTGTAAGACCCAGCCCAGTTCTTTTCCTTCTGAAGAGTTTGATCCCTTGGAGCCTGCAGAAAGCAGCAGTGGCCGCAGGGGAGTGAGAGCTGGGATCTCCCATGCAGTTCTGGGGAATTTCTGGGAGACACTTCCTCACGTTCAGCCCCAGACTTGCTCAAATCCCTTCTTTAAGCTCCTGAGCCATCTATGACAGAATTCCCTGCTGGGGAGGCCCAGCTGGGGATGAGCAGTTCTGGTCCATGTGCTGAGGCTGGAGTTGTGTGAGAGGCCCCTGGGGAGGGCAGAGGCTGCTCTGGTTGCACACACCCAACTTGGACTTGCTGACCTGCGTGGAGGAGTCCATCTGCTTCCAATGACCTCATCCAAGCTTCCCCATCCTTCCCTTTTCCTCCTCYTTTGCAAGGTCTCCATCATTCCCAAGCTGGTTCCTTGCTGGTTCTCRCTGACAGCACCTCCTCTCCAGCCATCACCTCATTTCCATTTTTGTTTGATGTCAGTGAACCTGTGATTTCCCCACTGCAGCTTAGACAGGTATAAAAACTTCACTYCCCTTGTCCCACCATCCAGATCTCCCCAGGAGTGCTGGGAAGGCAGAGGGGGCAGGAGCTGTGCCTGAGGGGTCCTGTGGGCCCCTCAGAGTGGCTGAGATGTGAAGATGGAACAAAACCCCTTTGAAATTCAGATCCTGGATCSCAGGGGTACATCTTGGCTCTATTACAAGATGTTAAATCTAAAATCTGAACCACAAGAGTTAAACCTTAGTCACAGGAGCTCCAGAGGATGAAGGAGACACACAAGGAGAGGAAGCCTCACAGGGTGAATTCGAGATAGGTGGAGGACAAGGACAATTTTTAAGGCACAAACACAACTCCAAGGCTGGCACCTGCAGGAGTGACAGAGCCCACACTTCCCTGTCCTGCTCTCAATGCTCTCAGTGTCCCTCCTGGCTGCCTGAGCCCACATTGCTCTGCCTCCCATCCCATCCAAGGGAAATCCTCATTTTGTACCCCCTGCACTGCCCCTGGCTTTACCCCAAAAGCTGACAGACCCATTTTCCCAGCAGCAGCTCCCAGCCCGGCCACTTGGCACATGCAGGGGCAGAATCCATGGAAGCCAGGCTGGGAGAGCCTTTCCCTGAGCCTGTCCCTGTGAGGGGAGGGATCTAGGAAAGGCAGGGAGAGCCTTTCCCTGAGCCTGTCCCCGTGAGGGGTCAGATGAGCACAGCAAGGTTGGCTTTGTGTGTGTGGGAGTGCAGGGCACGGCACCAGGAGCAGGAGTGCCCATGGAAATGCACGGGAAATCCCTTTGCTCTTCCTCTGCTTAATCCCTGAAGCCTCCCAGGAGTCCTGACAGTCTCTGCCAGTCCAGGGACTCCTTTTGTCCCCCGATGGTGCCAGACACAGCAGTTGTGGGTTCACTCTCTGTGGTTCCCACTGCTCTGGGATGAGCTCCTGAAGCCCTCGGGGTAAATGGTTGCCAGGCAAAGACAATCCCTGGAGAGCTGCTCCTGCCTGGAATGGGGAGTCCAGAACCTCCCAGGGGTGATGCCCTGCCCGCCAGGAGAGCAGCTCCTTGGGAAGGTGTCTGTCCATCCTCTTCTCCGTGTGCAGGAAGTGGCCCTTGGGGTTTGCTCTCGTGCTTCACATTCCAGTTTCGTGACAACAAAATAAGGAAAGGGCCGGGAGGGGACCCATTTCCTGGTGGGGTCACCCCAGTCTCTTTCTTCTGCAATCCCATAAACCTGCTGCTGTCTGTAGTGAGCCCTGGGAGCCCTGGGAGCCCTGGGGATGGACAGGGATTTGCTGAGCCCTGGCCAACGCTGACATTGGTGTGTGGAGTGTGCTCCAGCCTCCAGTGGGGTCTGGCACAGGGCAGCCCCTGTGAGTGCCTGAGGCCAGTGCTGCAGCTTTGGACTTGGAATGCAGGGAGAACCTTTCTGGGATGTGCTGCTCTGGGAGTGTTTCCTGGCTCTGGACTCAGCAGCTGGAGGCAGATGAATTTGGAGAACTCTCTTTTCCCTGCCCATGCTGGGACAGCTCCAGCCCCGTGGCAGGGAAGCTCTGGGCTCTCGGGCTGTGTCGCCAAGGGCACATCTGGAGCCACATGTGGAGCACTCCCTGCACTGCAGCTCTCCCTGGCTGCTCCTTGGGATCTCCCACACAAATGCACATGTGGATTCTGGGTCCCCCTGTGGCCCTTGCCCTGGCAGAATTGTTAAAACCATTTCCCATTTTCCTCACTGGATCTCCCAGCACACCTGGAGATCCCCGGGGAGATCCATGGATGTGAGCCTTGCACGGGGGATGCTGCTGCTGCTTCTGGTGGCTCCTGCTCTCCTTAAATGCCTCCAGAGCCGTGGCCAGCAGCACTTCTCAAGGGCTGCCAGGAACTCAAGTGAAGCTCTTTCAAACCCTGATCACAGAATCCCAGAACGGTTTGGGTGGGAAGGGACCTTAAATCCCATCCAGTGCCACCCCCTGCCATGGGCAGGGACACCTTCCACTATCCTAGGTTGCTCCAAGTCCTGTCCAAGCTGGCCTTGGACACTTCCAGGGATGGGGCAGCCACAGCTTCTCGGGACAAGAGGTGTTTCCTCCCACAGCAGCTCAGGGCCCTGCAGCACAAAGGCAAACCTTGTCCTGCTCGTGCTCTCCAACAACCCTCAATGCCTCAGATTGTCCCTGAGGTTCTTACAAAGCCTGGCAAAGCTGTGAACCAGCAGGAGAAAACCAGCTCACCCCTGGGATCTTGTTTGCCACCTGCTGCCTTTGGGAAAACCTCTCTGCCTGGAGGGGGTTTTATTGTGCAGTTTTGAGACACATTTGGTGTTTTCCAATTCTGGTTCCTGTTCCTGCTTCCAGCAGTGGCACTGGTGCATCCTGCTGAGGGTGCTGGCCCAGGGACACGCTGTTGGCAGCAGCAGTTGCCATGCTGTGTCACCCCTGGTGTCAAATTCACCTGTTTCAGCTGTGGAGCTTTGCTGGCTGCAGCCCCCTGTGAGCAGGGTCACACACCAGCTCTTGGGCTTGTCTGAGGAGCAAGAGCAGCAGCAGGAAAATGTCTGCCAGTCAAAGCATGCAATGGATGTGCTCATCTGAGAGCAGAAATGCCAGGCCTTGACTGAGCGTGGAGAGCAGACAAAACACGACAGAATTGCAGCGAGGAGCACTGCAGCGCGAGAGGGACTGGGAGTCAGGAATCGCCCCCTGAACGTGCCCAGAGCTTTGAGCTTTTCCACGGAGGGGCACTTGTGTCCCTGGTCACCACAGACTCCCCACCCCACCCTGCAGTCCTTGGGGTTCATAAATCAGACAGGAACTTCATTTTTCAACAAGGAGGTTCAGCTGCCTGGGCAGCAGAGGCTGATGCCCCAGCCGAGGCGAGGAATGGTTGGCCTGTGCTGTTCAGGGGCACACAGAGCTCCAGCTGGACAGAAATTTGCCAGCCTGGCTCCATTTGCAGAGAAATGTTGGTTATTTCCAGAAGGAAACAAGGAGGAAGCACTTGGTGAGATGATGCCCTGGTCAGAGCACAAGGGTTGGACATTTGTGCCCTGACTACAGTCCCAGAGGGAGGAGAGGAGCCACTGATGCACCTCCAGTGCTCTCATTCTGAGGTGTCACCATGAGGAYGGCCCAGGTGCTGCTAAAAAATGAATGTTACAAAGGAATGCTGAAGAGAGGCAGCTCYGGGTCTGAGGAATTGGAGGAAGAGGCTGGAGCTGTTTTATTTTAGCCTCCAATCAACACTGATGTTGCTACTGAAACCCATCCCAGTCTGAATCTGCACTGAGCCAAATGAACAGCCCCAGATCTGCACACAGAGAAAATTGTTCTTAGTGACAACAAGGTTATTCCATGTTGGTGAGATCCCAAATCTCTGCCTGTTCTGGAGGGGTGATCTCTGTCCCTGTGACCTGTCCCACCTGTACTGCAGGTACAGAGGCAGCAAAGCTCAGCAAAGCCACTTTTACAGGGGATGGAGAGTGACCGAAGGACCCCTGGGGAGGGGCACTGCTTCAGGGGCCTCCCCAAGTGGGGCAGTGCAGGGCTGTGTCCCTCGGGAAGGAATTTTTAGCAGCTCTCTGTGTGTCCTGTGGCACCTGAGTGAGTTGGATCCACCTTGGGCTCTCCTGGGCTTGCTGTGGGTGCTTCCCATCCTCCCCATCCACTGTGTGGCCTGGGAACGGTGTCCTATAAGGAAATATCTCCTGCAAGGGGTGCAGARGTGCTAAATCTGGATCACTGTCAAGTCCCAGAGAGGCAGCAGGGATTTGTCACCTGCTGATGCTCTGTGGGAAGCTGGAGCTGGGAGAGCCTGGGCTGCAGGACACCAGCCCAGCCCTGGGATCTGCTGTTGGGGACAGAGGAGGACAAACTCACTGTCCAGCCTGGTCTGGGTGCCAGGAGTGACCAGCACATCCTGGGAAGGGAAGTTGTGTGCAGTGGATGGAAAATGGGGGTATCGTGGCAACGCTGGTACCACAAACATTCCCCCAAGGCCACCTGGGACTGGCAGGGCAAGCAGAGGAGAAGAGATCAGCACYGGGCAGGCAGCAAAGGGAGCTGCAGCGTGGGATCCCTCGGATCAGCCCCTCGGTGCCCCTGGCTGGAGGAGGCTCAATGCCCAGCTCACAGCAGAGGTGCCAAGCTGGGGCAGGCAGATTGTTCTGCCACCCTCAGCTGGGGCATGTGCAGCTCCCACGGTGCTGTGGGGCCTTCTGCAAATCCCTCACTGGATTGTCTGCTCAGATCTGTTGGGAAAATCAAGGAGCGAGGCCCAAAGGCCGCGAGCTGCCCAGGGCCGGGCGGCGGTCGCAGCCCCGCGGCTCCCTCGCCGGGGCCGAGTTGTCCAGGCTGCCCTCGGGGAGCAGAGCCCAACTCCCCCTGAGGTTCCCGAGGTGGGGATCCCCCTCCTGGCCCTGGGGGCTCAACGAGCCCTGCCCGGGGTGGTTGGTGTCTGGGCAGGGTGGTGAGCCCAGCAGAGAGGCTGCTGAGGGAGATGGTGGGACAGAGGGSAGGGAGAGAGAGATGGAAGGGAGGGATGGAGGGAAGGATGGAGGGATGGAGAGGGGTGGCAGGGAGGGCAGGGAGGCAGGARGAGGCTCTCCCTGCAGACACACTGGCAGGGCATGGATCGCTTACACTCTGAGTGTTTAATCCCAGGGAGACATGAATGGGAAGGAGGTTAAAGGAGCAGTGATACAGCAGAAAGGGAAAGCCTGAACAGGGAAAATCCAGGGAGAGGCTCATGGAGCACCAAGGGGAGTGCTGGGAGGAGGCTGCCCCGCTCAGTGTGAGTGTTCACACCCAGGGAATATTGACCATCATTTTGTGTATTTCTCATTCTGCTCTATCAGTCATTAAAAGAAATTGCCAGAGGACACTCAGTAACAGCAGATCATGCTCCTAAAGAGGAGCATCCKGCTTGTGCTTTATCTTCTTCCTGCACCCTAAGAAAAGTCAATACTGTCAGTGGGATGGGGTTCCCCTGATTCCCTTCAAAAAGTGCACCCAAATCCTTCAGGTTTAATTAAGCTTAGGGGCAAACAGGGGCACAGGGCAGAGGCAGCACTCAAACCCCAAGCGTTTGTTCAGGGCTTGCATCATCAGGTGCTTCCTTAACTGCAAGGAGGAGCTACACTCGGAGGGTGGGGGCAGCTTTTCCTGTGTCTAAACCCCAAATCTGAACATTCCATCTCCCAGTGACYGACCCAATAATCCGTGTCACCTTTCCCACCTCCCAGGCCTGAGTGCTGCTGACCATCCCTGCTGCTCCCGTGGCAGGGGGAGCTGAACCCCAAATCCCTCTGCTGGACYGAGGCCCATGGGAGGTCACGAGGAGCTGCACCAGCTCCAGGCTGAGCCCAGGKCTTGGGCAGCCCCAGGATCCTCCTGCCCTGAGCACGTTTAGGGTGGGATGAGCACAGGGACCTGAGGGAGGCCTGGCTGAGTCCCACCCCAAACAGGGCGGTGTCCCAGGGGTGGGACAGCAATTCTGGGGCAGGGATATCCCCTTCCAAAGCTGCTTCCCAGCACGGAGGCTTTGGCAATCAGGGGTTTCTCCCACTCAAGGCTGCTCTGCTCTGCTGAGGTGAAGGTTCCTGTTCCACTCCTCCGGTTAAGGACCCATTTTCCATAGGAAGATCTAACTTACTGCCCCTCCCAAATCCCCATTAAATCAGCCCCAAATCTGGGAGCTGGCCCTTGGCAGGCACTGGCCTGTGGGACTTCCAGGTTTGAGGAACCATTCCCTGGGGTCTGTCCGGAACAAGAGGTGCTGTGGCAATCCCTGTGCCCTGAGAGAGGCAGGGAGGGAGGGCCTGGACTCCTTGGAGCTCAGCACCCTGGGATCCCCCTCTGCCAGGCTCTGGAGCAGGCAGGGCCCAAAATCCATCCAGGCACAGGGAGGCTGAGCCCTCCCTCAAAGGCTTGGGGAGTTTGGGGTTTAGAAGAGAAGCAAATGCAGAAAAGAAGATGAAGGTGTCTGGCTGCAAGGGCTGTTTTCATCACTGTGCTGAAAATGATTCYGCTCTCCCAGGGTCAAACCCCTCACATCTGCTGCTCTTTCTGGTCCCACAACCATCCCTGATCCACAGGAATCCAAACCCAGCAGCTTCCCACACCCTAGTGATGCTGCCCAGGAAGTCTGTGCCCCCTCCAGCTCCCTGTGCTGAGCAGGGCMCAGTGCAGCTTCTCCACTGAGTCACCAACAAGATCTTCCCTGCCCACACAGCCCCAGCCTTGCCCCATTAACAGGGTTTTTAAACCTTTGACTAAATAATGTGAATTTTTTTGGGGGTCACTTCTTTCCTATCACAAACTTCACAGCTCCTGTGAGTGAATGGGCTGAACGTGCTGAGTTTGAACCCAAATCAGTTTGAACCCAAATCAGTTTGAACCCTCTCAGCATCAACTCCCTGGGCTCGGTCAGTGTGGGGTCAGCACATCCAGGGAAGTCCTTGGTGTGGCTGGCACCAGATTGGGAATGCTGCATCCAGTGTTAGATCCTGTGGGTAGCAGGGATGTGTAGGAAGGGGACAATGTCCAAGAGATGTGACCTTGTGCTTGGGGGTTGGGAGGCTGAGGGGTTCCAGGAGAGCAGGAGGGGCTGGGCTGGCTCAGAGGGCAGGAAAGGAGGCTGAGGGGGTCTCACAACAGCCCACAACCACTTGTAGGGCTGTTAAACTCTCCCCAGTGGTGCCAGACGACAAGGGGAAACAACTGGAAGTGCAGCCTGGAAGYTTGGGTTGGGCATCAGGAAAAATTCCCTTTCCAGGTGCCCAGCAAAGCAGGAGGGATCTCATCCATGGGGATTTAGGTTGGACACAGCCCCTGCTGCCCTGGGATGGTGCTGGGGATGTCTGTGCTCCAGGGGAGGTCRCGCTGCAGCCCCTCAGGATCCCTTCCCACCAGCACTGCCGTGCCCTGGCAGAACTGGCTCTGATCTTGGGGCAGAAGGGGCAGCACCGACCCTTGGTGGCACAAGGGTCCCCTCTGGCAGCCAGGCAGGAGGGGCACAGGGCACAGCCTGGCACTGAGGAGGARGCTGCTGGGAGCTCCCAGGAGAAGGGTGAAGGCTGCAGCCCTGTCCCTCAGCAGAGACAGGCACGAGCCGGGGGGTGACTCTGAAACAATCCCATGCTTGGGGTCAGCCCCTGCCCGTGCCCTGCTCTGTGCCAGGGCAGAGCAGCAAACTGCAGCTCAGCAGGGAGGAAGCAGCCCCAGGCTCACTCGCTCCGGGAGCTGCTGCTGTTGGACACGGGGAATTCCCACCCCGGCCTGTCCACGGCATGTGTGCTCCGCCGGGCTGGAGCTGGCCCCTGTCAGATCAGAGGGATCTGCCTCCAGACAGGACCAYGGCAAATCCACAGCCAGCTCTGGAGTGCTCACATGGTTCAGTTCACCCGAGGGTGCCTGAATTCCAGGGATGCCATTTGGGTGCTGCTCCTGCCTGGCAGGGCCAGCGAGGCCTGAGCTGGGAGGGGTCGGTGCCACCAGAACAGTTCAGGTTCTTTGATGTGGAAGATTTTAGGGAAATGCAAACATTGGCAGTGCCAACAGGGGCAGACCAAGACCAGAGGAGTCTTTGTCAGGTGAAGGCTCCTCTGGGTGGGGAATGGGTGCAAGGGCCAGGATGTGCTGGGTGCATCAGGGTTTCTGATTTCTGTGGTTCCTCCTAAGCTGGCACTGAACCGAYGGCACCTCCTGTCCTCCCTCTCACTGGGGCTGGGGTCACTTCTCCACTTCAAACTCCAGGTGCTGTAATCCAGAGTAATTCCTGAGTAACTGCTGGGGAGAAGGAGGCACCGAGGGGCTCAGTGAATCTGGTCCATGGGCAGTTATTGTAGGGGACAGGGGTCACACTCCTCTGACCCCACAGAGTTAGGGAAGGACTCTCAGGTTAGGTCAGCTGAACCTGCCCTCGAGTCCTGGGCAGGGCAGTGCTCATGGGCCTTGCTGGGTGAAGGAAGACCAAGGACAGACCCCAGAAGGTTTGTGGTGAGATTTTTGCCACATGAACTGAAATTAATCCTGTTGTTTTAYTCCATTTTTTCCCTTGCCTCCTCTTGCCCTGCAAACATGGAGCTGCTCTCCTGTGTGTGACCTTGCCCCCATCAGCCCCATCCCTGCTGCCACTATTGGCACAGTTTCAAAGTGCAGATTGCAGCTGGGCTGCAATAAATGAAAATGAAACCATGTCCCACCTGCCTTCCCTGCACGAGACCCTGGTGTTCCCCTGCCACTGACTCTGGGTTGGGGCTGCTGGCTCAGTGCTGGGATGATTTGGGAAGCCAAAGGGATTTTTGCTGTCATCAGAGTTGGTCACAGAACCACAGGAGGGTTTGGCTTGGAAGGCAACTCAAAGATCACCTCATTCCAACCCCCTGCCGTGGGATGTCACCACCAGACCAGCTCACTCAGGGCCCCATCCAGCCTGTCCTTGGACACTTCCTGGGATGGAGCATCCAGATGCCTTTTCTGACTCCAGGGAATGGTTGGGAATGCTTGGCAGGGAGGACTGAAAGGAAGAGAGAGGGAGCATTGGTCTGAGCCCTTGTGAGAGGGTGAATTGTTGGACTGACTCTGCTGCATCAGCTCCCTTCYGTGGGAAATCAGCTGAAGAAATGGAAAACCCCCAGAGAACACCTGAACTGCAGAGGTGAGACTGCAGCTGTGTTTGGGACGTGGGAAGCTCAGCAATTCCCATTGGAAGGGAGAGAGGAACGGGGGATGCCAGAGGATGGAGTCCTTCAGGAATGCTCCACTGGTGCTGAACAAGTGGCCTGGCCAGGGCAGGACCTCCCTTCTGCGCCAGCACAGGGGCAGGACAAGCTGAGGGGGCAAGGACCAGCTCCAGGATGAGGTGAGGGGGGAAGGACCAGCTCCAGGACGAGGTGAGGGGAGAAGGACCAGCTCCAGGATGAGGTGAGGGGAGAAGGACCAGCTCCAGGATGAGGTGAGGGGAGAAGGACCAGCTCCAGGACAAGCTGCCAGCCGGAAGAAGGCACCTTGAGCCCCTGGCACGGAGCAAACCCCGGGAAATGCTGACAGAACTGGTGCCTGGCCCAGCAGAGGAGCCTGCTGAGGTGTCTGGTGGTGTGAGAGCGGCCACCTAGGGCACGAATGTCACCTCCGGAAGGGCAGACAGGACAATGCCACCTCCCCAGGAGCAGACAGGACAATGCCACCTCCCCAGGAGCAGACAGGACCCGTCCCAGCCCTGGCTGAGCATCACTGCCCCAGCAATGGCATCTCCAGGAGAATGCAGCCACCCCTCCGCACTCAGCAAAGGTAAGTGAGACGTCCACGGGGCAGGAGGACAGCGAGGTGTTTATGGAATTGGTAACTCAGCTCTGAGCTTCCCCGCTGGACACACCCAGGGTGGTTCTGCGCTTCTGTCTCCTCCCTGGAGCCCTGGCCCGGGCGGGGCTGCCTGGCCCAGGCAGGAGCAGCCGGGGCTGCAGGAGCTGTGGTGGTTTAAGCCTCCTCCCTGTTGTAAAGGAGATGTTAAACACGGGAAGGGGACAAAGGAGCAAAGCAGCGAGCGGAGGCAGTGCCTTGTGCTGACAGTTTGATCGGTCTATTGGAAAGGCTTCTGAGAGATTATTTAGTTACAGTGAGAAGAAGGGGAAGATTAAGACTTTGTGTCCAGCAGAAGAGGGCAGGACAATGGCTGGGGAGTGGGAATTCAGAGCTGCAGAGAGCAAAGGCATGGATCTCGAATAAAAGCACCAATGCCCAACACTTGTTGCAGATTCCCTGAGTGTCCTCACACCCAGCCTGTGTCCTGCTGAACTGAGCTGTTYGAGCCAGCACAAATGAATTCCCCACCCGTGGGGCGAAAGGATCACACTCCGTGGCCACACAGCCCTGCCTGGCTTTGCAAGGAGGAGTTTTTCCCCATCCTCTGGATCCATGGGCAGGGAGAGGCCCTCGGTGTGTGCTGGGCTGCTCTGGCAGGGGCAGCAGAGGGGGAGGATGTGCCTGGGCACGGGAGCTGGCATCCAGCTCTTGTGTAGGGCGGGACCAATGTTGTCAATATTCCCCATTTCCTCTCTGCCCAAAGCTGAACTCCTGCAGCAGCATTTGCTCAGGTGCCCGAGGTTTCCAGGTGGGGCACGTGGCAGGACACAGCAGTTCTGCACATGACGAGTTTAAGCCAACTCAGTAACTGAAATAAGATTATGGTAACTGCAAACCTCACAGGGCTCCAGGCTCCCTGCTGCAGGGATGGAGGAAGGACAGGGAGTTCCCCAAATGGGCTGCACTGACCCCCCAGTGCAATGGCTCATGGTGCTGCAGAATTCCCTAAATCCACAGGCACTGAGGAAAGTTCCTCTGACCCCTGCAATTCTTTTTCCTATTTCCTTTTTCTATTCCTTTCTGATCCAAACGAGCTTTGCAAAGAAATCAGCCTTAAACCTTTCCCAAGTGCTCTGTCTGCAGCTCACGTCACAGAAACATCCAGAGGCTGCAAACACCAAAAACCTGGGAGCTGTTCCCACCCCCAGGTGAGGGGCTGGTCCCCTCCCATGCCCTGCAGTGTCCATCCTCTTCTCCTTTTCCACAGTCTCCACTGGGTTTTGAGTCCTGATGGCTCAGGAGCAGAAACAAATCCTTCTCCAGAGCCCAAACCCCTCCTGCCCATCAGGCTGGGCCAGGGTCACCCTCAGAACCCCAAGTTCRGTGTCCTGGGCCAAACCCGTGCCCTTGCACTGATCTCTCCCAGGTTTCCTGCCCAGCCTTCGCCTCCCTTGGTTCCCCCTCCCTACCAGGGATAATTTGCTCTGCAGACACAGCCCTTGGCAGGCATTCCCAGAACTCTCTCATCGAATCATGGAATCCCAGACTGGTGTGGGTYGGACAGGAACATTAAAGATCATCTGGTTCCACCTTCCACTATCCCAGGKTGCTCCAAGCCCCATCCAACCTGGCCTTGAACACTTCCAGGGATCCAGGGGCAGCCACAGCTGCTYTGGGCACCCTGTGCCAGGGCCTCCCCACCCTCACAGGGAAGAATTCCTTCCCAATATCCAGTGGACCATGAGGAGCCAGGAGAGCTGGCTGGAACTGCCCTGGCTCCTGTGAGAGCATCCAGGCTCCTGTCCGTGCTGGAGCAGCAGCTCAGCACGGTGTTGGTGCAGACCTGAGGAAGATCCGTGKTTTTTTGGGATCTCCTGTGGGAGAAGCTGACATTCATTTCTCACAAGCAGATGGAGATCCTTGGGCACAGCCACTGAGAGAGGACAACAAACACATCCTGGGCAGGGGACCTGGGTCACCTGTGCTAAAACCCTGTGGCTTTTTTCTGGGGTGACAAGAGTCTTAATTAAACCAAAATGACCTCCTGATGCTCAGGAATGCTCCCTGTTGTGGCCTTGCATTTTGCAGTTCTTCAGATGTGCAGTGTTTTTGGTTCAGCGAAATAGTTTCTCACGCACTTTTGTGTAAACATGAATTGTTGACCTAACGGCAAGGATTGTTATGAATTCCTAACCTATGTGATAGACATTATTACTAACCAGTGGACAGCAGGAGGTGGTATCTCCATCCTCCAATCCACGGTGAATTTGGAAAACATATAAATAAAATGAGGGCAGAGGCCAGCCCTCTCTTCCTCCTCACCTCGTCCTCGATTTTGGCCTCTGCCTGTTAGAGAACCCTGACAGCTGTGTCCGTGTGTTTATTCAAACCTGAGAACAACACCCTGTGGCACCAATAAAACTCTCCAGYCACTCAGAGTGACTCAGAGGCCAACACCTCTCCAGTTCCTCACGTGTGTAGCTCCTTGCAGGGACCTGGCACCAAGGAGCACAAGAGATGCTCTGGTTGTGCCTGGAAATCGGAGCTGACTCTCAAAGTCAGGATAGCTCAAGAAATAATGAAATTCAGAGGCTTGTGTCGGGCACAGAAGGGAGAGACAGAAGGAGGATCAAGGTATTGGYTGGGTGTTCAATGACTTGTGCACAGGAATTCCAATCCCAGCACAATGAAGAGACAATCCCCTCCCTGCCAGCAGCTCCTGCTAGGGACAGAATGAGAATCATGGAATYCCAGACTGGCTTGGGCTGGAAGGGACTCTCAGGACCATCTCTGTCCACCCTCCTGCCATGGGCACCTCCCACCGGCCCAGGGGGCTCCRAGCCCTGTCCAGCCTGGCCTTGGACACCTCCACGAACATCAAGAAAAGCAAATGCAAGGCCTTGAGCGTGGGGTGGGAGAGCCCCAGGCAGCAGGATGGGCTGGGGCTGGCTCACTGTGCAGGACTGGAGGATCCTGGTGGGCCACAGCTGGACCAGGAATCAATCCAGTGTGTCCGTGCAGGAAAAGGTCAACTGCGTCCTGGGGCTCCATGGGCAGGACTGGAATGGGGAGGGATGGGATTTCTCCCCCTATTCAGCACTTTTGAGACCACACATGGAATCCCATGTCAAGTTTGGGGCTCCCTAGGACAGGCAAGACATGGACATAGGGGTGGGAGTCCAGGGGGGACCACCACGATGGTCAGGGGGCTGCTCTGGGTGGGCTCTCAGATAAAAGACCTGCAGATGACCCTGTCAACCTCAGCCATGATTGTGAGACACCACATTCCAGCCAGCAGTGGCCCAGAGCGTGGCTGTGTGCTCGGAGATGGAGCCTTTGCTCCCAGCTCTGGTCTGGTGTGCTGGTTCCTCCTCCAGCCAGCAGAGGACAGGCACCCAGGGGAGGTTCATTCCCTTTTGGAGGGTGACCCACAAACATTGGTGCCTCATCCATCAACTGACACTGAAAGGTGGCTCAGGGAATCCACCTTTGGGTGTCSTCGTTGTGGTCACCTGCATCCGAGCTCGTCACTCGGGCTCAGTTTGCAACAAATGRAGGAAATTTGCATTTTTAGGACACAATCAGCTGCCCTGTTTCCCCTGTTCCCCTCTGCTGAGCTTCCTGCACTGCAATCCAGACCCCTGTGCTGGGCACTGGGTGCTCAGTCGTCCCAGATGGCAATTCCTGACTTTCCACCCCCACTGGGGCAGGGTAGAGCCACAAGCACCAACCGTGGGGCTGCATCACCTCTGCACAGGTAACCTGTTCAACAGGTGAGCAGGAGAAGCCCACGTGGTGTTGGGAAAGCCACGGGGATGTTTCTCACATCAGGGACACACCCTCAGCCAAGCCTGAAGCCAGCCTGGCATTCCCAGAGCATTTCAGAGGTGCTGCTTTGGAAGCCTGGAATGCCCTGGCCTGTGCTCAGGAGGGGCTTGGCCCCGACAGGAATGAGGATGCTCAGGGAACAGAGTTCCCCAGGGATGGGGGGGACTCGACCCCAGCACCTCCTTCTCTGCACACACAGTCGCTCGTGCAGGTGGAGCGTGCAGGCAGGTGAGGTGGCATTTGCCCCTCTGGGGGCTTTTCTGCTTGGATAGGAGCAGGTTCAGAGGATGAGATGGAATGAGTGGGGTTGGAGGAGTCCATCAGGTGAGCATTCAGCCCTGCCTGGGTGTGGTGTGGGCAGGAGAGAGCACTGAAGAGCATTTAAAGGATCTCTTCAATGGCCTGTGGGGCTGGGAATGTCTGTGCAGGTGGTGGAGGAGCAAAGGTCCTTTGGGGTTGGAGCATGTGATGTACAAGGGGCTGGGAGAGCTGGAAGTGCGTGGCCAGGAGAAAAGAAACCCAGGGAGAGATCTTGTCCCTGTGAGGCAATAACTGGTGGGAGAGGTGGAGAAGCTGCAGCCAGACCCCTCTGACTGGTGCCCGGTGACAGGACGAGRGGCACTGAGAACAAACTGGAAAACCTGGAATTCTGTCTGAGCACGTGGAAACTCCTGTTCACTGTGAGAGTGACAGAGCAGGAGAGCCTGTGGAGATTTCACCCCTGGAAATACTCAAACCCCGACTGGCCACAGCCCTGGGCACCCTGCTCTCTTTGACCGTGCTTTGGGCAGGGTTGAGCTCCATCATCTCCAGAGGTCACTTCCAGCCTGGACTATCCCTGGATTCTGCGCTGAAATATTCAGTTCTTTGGCAACACAGCAGGGATTTAATGCTGCAGGACCCAAAGCATTTCCGTGGGAGTTTTGGGCCAGATCTGACTGACACCCTTCAGGAATCCATCCTGCTGTGAGGGGAGGGTGGAGAGACACGAGGCAGGGTGGGGGGGAGAAGAGTGCAAAGAGGAAAAGGATGTTCCAGGGGGGTTCAATGCCATTGTCAGACCAGGATTGTTGAAAACATTCCAACCTGCCTGCCTGGTTGAGCTTTCTGGGACAGTTGGGGGCTGGAGTTGCCATGTCTCTGTCCAGAGCCAGTGGCACTGCTTGGGCACTTCCTCCCCTCCCCATCTCTCCTGTCTCCTCTTTCCCTCCTGTGTCCTTCCCGGTCAATACTGACATGGGAATTATCMAGTCCCAAATCTCAAACTTCCAAACTTTCTGCTTTTTTAACCCCTGACCCAGAAAACCTCTCGTTTCCAACTTGGGTTCTAACACCCAGCATCACTTGTCAAAAATCCCACCCTAAAAGCCATTATCTTCCTGATGGAGGAAAATCCCATCCCAAAAATGCCACCCATTCACACTCCCTTTGCTCAGCCACAATTTTCTTTCTCTGTAAATCTCCTCCCCCTGGATTTTTCTCCTCCACTTTGCTCTGTTTCTCATTGCAGCCCTCTTTCCTCGTACTGTAATCTCAACTATCCCTCAACCCACCTCTGCTTTCTGTTACCAGCCAGCCTGAGAGAGCTCCGGGAGCGTTTGGACAACACTCCCAGGGATGCACAGGGTGGGATTGYTGGGGTGTCTGTGCGGGGCCAGGGGCTGGACTGGATGACCCTTGTGGGTCCCTTCCAGCTCTGGGTGTTCCGTGACAGAAGGGGTGCCCAGAGAGGAGTCCCCAGAGGGCACCAGACCCCTGGGATGAGCGCAGGACCCCCTGTGTGAGCACGGCCGGGGCTGCATCCCTCAGTCACCTCCCTGCCCACCCGTGGGTGGATTAGTGTTGCTGCAGCAACAGCACTTTTGTGAGCTGAGCCCGTTCTGGGGGAGCTGCTCCACTTCGGGTGGCTCAGGGCTCTGTCACGGGCTTGGCACTCATTTGGGATCTGCTCCCCTCGCTTTGTCCTGGCACCGCGCGGGGCTCGGCTGCGAGAGACGGCGGCGGGGGCTGGGGGGCGGGATGGGGGCTGGGGGGTGTTGGGGGGTGTTGGGGGGCGGGATGGGGGCTGGGGGGTGTTGGGGGGCTGGGGGGGCTGAGGGGGGGAGCCGGGGCTGCTGCTCCTCCCGAGGAGCGGACGGAGTGGCCGGCGAGGGTGGGTGCCCGGCGCTGGGTCCGGCATTGTTCCCCGGCCCAGATGGAAGTGTGACGTTGGGCAGTGCCTGCTCAAAGCCGTGTCACTCCCGGCCTGGAAAACACAATCCGCTGATTTGCCATGGCAGAGGATCTATTCTGCAGCGGCCSTGATAATATTATTCGACCCGGAATTTACATAAATGCATATGATTTGCATATGCAAATGCAGGCTTCCAGGCTGTGACCGCAATAAACACAGCGAGATTTTCAGCCCTGGTAAAACCTTTCCTCCGAAGAGAGACGCTGAGATTTGTTTGGAGRCTCCAAACCGGCGSGTCCTGGCAGGGCTGTACCTCTGTGCGTGCATTGGGTCCTGGCAGGGCTGTACCTCTGTGCGTGCATTGGGTCCTGGCAGGGCTGTCCTCTCTGTGTGACCGAGGCCAAGGCACTGCCAGGGCCGCTGTCCCCTGGCCAGCCCTGCCTGCCAGCCATTCCCACCAGGATTCCCCTCCCTTTCCTGCCTCCTTCCCCAAAGCTGGCACCGGAGGAGGGAAACGTGTCCGACCAGGGAGGAGGTGCCAGGACACTCAGTCCAGAACGAGCATCATGGAAACCCAGGAAAGGCAGAGATGCTTCTCCACTCAGGCCACGGAGGGTGCTGGTCATCCCCACTGGTCAGCCAAGCCCTCTCCACGTGGCTCCGGGTCGGGAAGTCCCTTTGGAGAGGCTGTGGTGCTCTCTGGCCTCAATAAGGGGTCGGTGCCGACTGTCTGGAAATCAGCCCCGATGMATCACAGCCCTTGGCACTGGGAAGCAGCTTCCCAACGCTCGGATGTTGTGGGAACACCCCGCTGAACACGGTGGGGGAGGATTTCCCCACCCACTCAGCCATCCCACAGTCTGGGGTGTGAGCTCAAGGGAATGCCTGGGCTGCCCCTCTTTGGAGAGTCCTTCACTGACACCAGGACTGAAATCCCAGGGTGGTTCTACTCCTACAAACAGCCTGAGGTCACCCCAAGAAGGAGGAGCCCTGGCCTAGAAGGGGACAGYTGGGGGCTGTGGTCACTCGAGCTGCCCCTCCTGGGCACTGTGGCCCACACCAAGGCACTGGTCCTGTCTCAGCTGGAGGAACTGGATCCTAAAGTGCCTTATGGCAGATCCAACGTGGAAAAACCAAACTGAACTTCTGGAAGCCACATCTAGAATTAGTCCTTGTGGTTTCTCATGGCCTCTTTACTGCCATCCCTGTTCCATGGAGGGCAAAGCAGCACCTGGAATGGAGGGCTCTGGGCTCTGGAAAGGTGTGAGACRGAACCTGCCCTGAACACTGCAGGGAATTCTGAGCCATGGCCACCCTGGTTCTGCTCCCAAGGGCACTGTGGACGCTGCTCTGCCTCCTTCCCAGGGAATCCCAGCTCTCTCGGGAAGCACCACGAGAAACAAGGCAAGGGTGGAAGATGGCTCTGCCCAGGACGTGCAGGTTCCAGCAGGGATGGGGTGTGGGGTGTGGGATGGGTTGGAGGCTGGCTCTGGACTGTTGTGATTGAGGACTGTGAGTGAAGTGATGCTCAGGGATTTTCTCAGCCCACGGTTTGTGTGCCCCCACAGCCCTTCCTGGGAACACGTCCCACAATCTAATTACACACTTGTCTGTGTTAATTCTAATCCCAGAGGTCCAATAATTTCACCAGGCAGCAACAATAACCCTTTGAATAAATGGAAATAGTGGCTTTTGGGCCAGTCCAGACAGGACAGGAGGTGAGAAATGTGCTTTACCCCCTCCAAATGCAAAAGGGACACCAGCAGCATCTGAGGGCTTTGACACCCTTCAGAGGGGGCTGGTCCTGGAGCACAACTCCTCTGGGCACCCCCACTGATGGCTGGGCTTGGCTGCCTCCCTGGCCTAACCCACAGCAGGTTCTTATCTCCAAGCAATGAACTTCTGCTCCTCTCCACCCTCTTGCCATCATTTGTGATCTGCAGGGTCTGTTTTGCATTAAATTGGAATTGTCTTTMTCCAATCAGCAGATCTAAATATTGTCTCCCCACCTGAAGGAACTCAGCCCTCCCAGCCCCTGCTGCTGTTGGGTTTTTGGTGTGCTTTCCTCCTTTGATGGGAAATGCAAAGGTCAGATTGCCAACAGACCTTGGGGTGAGATAATAAAACAAATAATGACTGAAATAGTGACATGCTGATATTTTCTGTTTTGAGAGCAAATCCAACAACAGCTCCTGAGAGACCTTTCCTATCACCTGTCACCCAACACGGCCCCAAAAACCTGGGCAAGAGAGGGAGCAGCAAAGTGAAATCTTGTAAATGTTACACAAATTTACCTGAGCACTGAGCACCAACTGCAAAGGCCTTTCCACAATAATGTTTGTTCCCAAGGGGGCCCTAATGGAAAATCCAGCCCAAATCAGTGCTGTGCACATTTGGGATCCTTTTCCCAGTTTGCATTGCTTCATGGTCATTTGCAATTAATTTTATTATCCACTGAGTGCCACCCACTCCTGTCTCCTGTGGTTACCTTTGTGCTTTCCCACCCTGAGCAATGTGGTCGTTACCAAACTTCCTCACAGAATCCTCACAGAATCAYGGMRTGGTTTGGRTTGGAAGRGACCTTAAAGCCCATCCCACTCCAACCCTCCCACCAGCCCAGGTGTGCTCACATCTCTGTTCCCCCACTCCAGCCCTTCTCCGTATGTTGGACACTCTGTCCTTSCMAAACTCTACTGTTGACTCCTCACCAACGTAAAAAATCACCTTTTCTGTATTTTTTAACAAATAATCTGGTCTGGAGTTACGGGAAATATCCTTTACTCCCAGAGTTTCTGGTCAGGAATAAAGAATCAATCTGAAAAATTAACCCTTTTCTTACAGGTTTATTATCGCTGAGAAATTCCTTCTTTTTAATCAATGRGGGTCCAGCTTTTTTTTTTTTCCCCTGGCCAGTTCCAGAAATAGTGAATCTTAACTGAGCTCAAACCTGTGGAACTGGGGGAAGGGATGGAGACCCTCTTGTAGGGGATAAATTGTGTAAGGGCAGGGAACTGGAGCCTGATGTGACTCAGGAAACCAAAAGCACAACCCCAGAGCAAATGTCCTTTGAACRTCCTCACCCTTTCCCACAGAACTCTTTCCTCATGCAACCCCTTCCAGCACCCAGGGGAGGTGTTTTCCACCCAGCTGTTCATTTCTCCTGTGTTTCCAGCACACCTTGAGCTCACAGCCCTCCAACCCCCCCAGAAGCTGATTTTCACTCTGTGTGGTTTCCACCCAAGCAGCAAAGCCAATGCACACCCTGAGCCGAGGCCTCGGGGCTGGAGGTGGAGCTGAGGAGTTTCCTCCTCCAAACCCTAACCCATGGATAAGCCTCAGGAGCTTGTCTGGGTGCTGGGTGACAGGGCTGAGGGGATTTAGGGACAGGCACAACCAAACCTAGGGCTGGGCTGGACACCACAGACCAAGACTCCAAAGGCAGCTCGTGCAGGGCAGGGAGATGGAGCAGCACTGGAGCAGGGGTGTGGTGGGAGCCACATCTGCCTGGGAACACCTGCCCTGGGTGGGGTCACAGCGTTTCTGAGCAGCTGGGAAGGCTCCTCTGTGGCCTCAGGGCATAAAAAGCTGATTTTCAAGAGCTCCAAGACCCTCTGAGCGTGTCCACGGTGCTGCTGCTGCCAGCCTGTCCCTCCTGTCCGGCTCTTCCCGATCCTCCTGGCAGTGCCCTGGGGCAGCTCTGGTTTCCCTGGGTTGTCCCAAAGGTATCCCTGTTCCCAAAAGGATGCGAAGATCACAGACACAGCCCCAGTGCACAAGGGGAGGAATTTCTGTGGGGGTTTTGGCAGAACTTCAGCCCCCAAAACTGTGATCCTGAGCTTTGCACCACTGTGCGAGGCAAAGGCTCTCGTTTTGTAAGGGCTGATATCAACTCCCAGCTCTTTTTAAGTTCTCACTTAACCAACAGAGGCAGCAGCCCAGGCCCCACAAACCCCACAGACGAGGTCTTTGTTTCTGCAGACCTTATTTTTAGGAGGTTTATAGGGAAGAAAATGAGCAAACTGAACTGAAAAGTGAAAACACGGAGACAGCCATGGCGTGGTGTTCTTCTCCAACTCCTTGTCAAACAGACAAGCGGAGCTCATTAAAAACTTACTAAAGGCGACTTGGTTGATGCTAAACCTAATGAGGCCAGATGCAATAATCAGAATTTTAAAAGCCAGGTGAAATATTTTGCAACAATGAAAAAAACCAACCAAAACCCCTCACAAAACGTCTAAGAGACCTCTGCAGGTCAAACCTGCCCTGCAAAGGTGCCACTGTCAGCAAGAACCCCCAAAGGGCAGGTATGTCCTGTGGGGGCAGAGGAGTGAGGAGTGAGGAGCTGAGCAGCACTTGATGGACTCCACTGGAGCTGTGAAAAGCTCCTGTGATATTTTTCMAGGATCGCTGCAAATTCCTTAATTATAAATCTGCACAATTTCTAAAAATTAACTGCGGGAAGACTGGGTGACTGTGACCCACAGAGATGGGATCAGAATAAAAAAACCTCAAGATTTTATCACCCCAAACTCCCCCCTTCTGCCTCCAGCAGGGGCTGTTTGCTGAGAAGGTGGAGCGAGATCTCGAGCYGGAGCCGGCGAGGAGCTGGAGGGGAGCAGGGAAAGTGTTTCTCATCCAAAGRTGCAAGGGCTGGGAAAGGTGCCAGTTAGACTTGATTAGATTTGTAAGATTAATTAGAAGCAGACAGGTTCAGTGGATTGTGAAAAAGACAAATTAGCAAATTAGCAAATCAGGAAAGCCATCTCCAGCAGAGGAATCGCAGACTTCGGCTCCTTTATCAGAGCGAATTTGCTTTTCAAACATCGTTCTTTAACATTCCAGAGGTGGCAAAGCAGCTCCAGTGACAATCCTGGGCATCCACGGGTGTGTGGCACCTCCCAGGCGTGGGCAGTGGAGCCCAGGGCTGGCAGTTCCTGTCTCGGGTGGCCGTGGGTGTTTCCGTGCCCTGGCTGTGCTGGGGGTGGCACTGAGAGAGGAGCCCTTGGCCAGGGCAGGGTCASACAGGGCAGGGGAGGAGGGTTTGGAAATACCTCCTGTTTTGGGGTGGGTTTGGAATTTTTAAGCAGCACTGGCTCTGCTCCCAGTGAAATGATGGAGAGGGAGAGCTGGGAGCTCTCGAGGTGCCTGTGGTCCTAAGGAGCAGCTTATCCCAGGAAAACTGCAAATCCACGCAGTCAGTGCCCAGGTGGTGTCAAAGGCRCCAAGTGTCAGTGACAGCACAGTGTTTCTCAGCCCAGGGCCCATCCACACATTGCCTTTATCCCAAAAACTTCAACCCAAAAATCTTAAATAATAGAGCCTGATACTGAAAGCTTCTCACTTCACCCAGCATCTCTGTGACTTTACTGCAAACTCGAGCAAGACTGAACCACTTCCATTTCCAGGTGCAAAATGAACCTCAGATCAGGGGAGCAGAAATAAGATTGCACTGCCAACAAAAGGCTAAAATTCAGCTTCAGGTAATTGAAGGAACATGAGCTGTAACTGTCTGGATAAATGATATGTAAATTTTATAGCCGAGTTCCTGACAAATCCTTCCCATTTCAAGTCCTTTAGGAAAATCCCTGATAGATCCACTGAGTGGTGTTGGGAACTGGAGAAGAGTGAGACTGTTGACATGAGCAGGAGCAGGTGAACATCAAATTTGTCCCATCCTAACAACAGCTAAAAACGAGTGAAAAACAGAYGTTGGATCTGGAGTCATTGGGCTGCTCCACCTCCCAGCAGAGGAGAGGGACCAGGAGGCTTCATCCCTTCCAGGATCAGCCTGAGAAGGAATTTCTGGAGCTCCCAGAGGGGCAGCAGCAGAGGGTGCCTTGGTGACTTCCTYGGGCAGAATCCTTCCCTCCTGGGTCAGATATCCCACCACAATCCCCTCGCTGCAGGTCAGGGTTTTGAGCTGCAGCTCAGAACTCTTTGGTTACAGGTTGGGCACAWTTTCCATCACAAGCTCCATTTAGGGCCAGTTCCTTTGGGAAACTGAGAGTAAGGTGGGCTTAAACACAGAGGGGTGCCAGCCCACTGGGGTTTTATCTCCAGSTTCCCCTCGGTCTACTGAGACAGAATCACAGCCAGATGGACACAAAATCCATGAATCCATCCTCAAAAGGCCTTTGGTGTGAGCTTCATGATGTRAAAATGATCATGGCTCCTCAGTATTTACTGCATGAGCAAAGGCCTTGACTCCCACCAGGACTGTGATGTGTCCACACTGGTGAATGGTTGCACTCTGAATCCAGAGTTGTTTCTGTTTTGATGCTCAGAAATGTTCTATATCTGATGTGGTGTCACAAATYAAACCAGCCAGACACCACTTATGGAGACCACTCAGTTTAATCAGCTGCTTACAACTCCTACTGGACATGCCAAGGATGTTTCCCTCAGGCCTGGCACGAACTGGAGAACAGGCTCAGGTTGAGCCAGAGTGCCACAGACACAACTTTGGCTCCAGGCAAGGCCCTCCAGTGGGGCTGGCACTGGCAGACAGTGTCAGCAGTGAGGCAGAGTGAAATTCTTTAGTCTTTATTATTTCCTATTTCGTGGTTTTTTTTAAAAACTCTTTAAAACTGGCTGCTTGGACATTTTCCTGCCTTTCTGTATAAAATCCAGGCTGCCCTGTTTGAGCTGACAGTGGAAGGGCCTGATGAGCATCACTGAGATCTGTATCAGCAATGTCAGGTGGAAGAAAACCTTCTACTGCTGCAGAGTGTCCATTTGTCCCCCAGGACAGCAGCAGAAATCAAATGTCCCCTGAGGATGAAAGGGCAATTTAAAAGTCAGGAGTGATTTAGTGACAGAGCTGTTGTTCAGCACTAGATCAGCCCTGTCCTCTTCGTGAGAGCCCTCCAAGAAGCCACTGAGTGCACTGGGCAGCCCTCAGCCTCCTCCTGGCCACACTGCACGAGCCCAGCTCTCCTTTCCTGGGGATCTTTTCCACCTTGGAAGCACCCCCTGGCCACACTTCAGTGTCCCTACATCCCTCCTGAGCTGTGTCTCAGCACAGCAGCACAAGTGCCCCAAGTGCCCCCCGAGGGTGTCAGCTCCTTGTGTTTGGGATGAGCCCAGGGCTGTGTCCGTGTTCCTGCTGCTCACCCCATCCCCGTTCCCTGCCCGTGTCACTGGGGGTGGAGTTCCTGCCTGACCCCACCGAGGTGGGAGCTGGGCAGGGGTCAGCAGGTGGGACAGCTGGGAAGTCACTGGCTCGTGGCCTCCTGCACCCCAGCACCCCCAGCCAGCCCTGAGCTCAGAGGATCAGGTGGCCAGAAACTCCCCTGAATTCCCAGTGCTCCTCCATGGGGTCCCTCCAGCAATCCCTTGGGCAAATGCTGCTTTTAGTGGAGGAGTCAAATGAGAAACAACAGGTTTGGAATTAAACTGCCCCTTAAAAGCTTGGTGTGACCACTCAAATTCACTTGTGAGCTCAGTTTCAAGGCTGGAAACAGAGATTTGTGGCTCAAGGGCAGAACCACTCCCTGGTGAGCRGGAGCCCTCTCCCTGTGCCCCTGGGGCTCCAGGCTTGAGCTGGCCCCGCARGACAGGGTGGGCCCTGGGGCTGGGACACTCCAGGGGACACAAGGGAGTAATTTTTGAGGGAATGAGACTTCCTGATGTTCAGGGAGATGTGACACTGCTTACTGCTCTGGACTGTCGTGCTCTGGGAGCATTTTGAAGCTGTTGCTGAGCTCGGGACTCTGCTGCCCTGTGCCGTGGCAGGATCGGAACGAGATGACTTCAGGGCTGCTTCCGACCCAAACCACTCCAGGATTCTGTGCAGGGGAGGGAGAAATCCAACAAGAGATGCCCCCTGGAACACTCTGCCAAGACCTGGGGCGTGCTGAGACTCATGAGGCTGGAAGACCTCTGGCAATGGTTGGGGCTGCCCATGTGTGCCCCTGTGCCTGCCCAGGACCATAGGAGGAACCTGAACTCCAGCTCCAAAGGCTCTTGCTCTCATGGCATGGACTGACCATCCCCTTTGGCAGAGTGGGGATGGGGATTCCCACTGGCCATACCTGGCTGRGAAAAAATGCTGAAGGAAACCTTTAAACCCACAAAACCCTTTAGAACCACAAGATCCTGAACACTCGTGGCCAGTCAGGTYCTGGCAGCTGCTTTTGTGAGCAGCCACAGGTCAGGCCAGCTTCACTCCTCACTGCCCCAGCCCAGCTTCACTCCTGACCAGCAGCACCCCAGCCCTCCCTGCCATCCCCAGCAGACATAAATATTTTGAATCTTCAGAGAAGGAAAAACTCCTGACTGCCAAGGGAATGAAGTTCCCATTGGTCCCAGCAAGGTGAGGCACTGACAGCTGAAGGGACCAGGTGAATGTCACATCTGCATCAAAGGGTCCTCACGGGTTTTTCCTTAGGAGGAGCTGCTGTGGGATGAGTGAGAACAGGTTTTGAAGTTTCTCCCTGTCTCTTTCTCGGGGCCTAGGGCCACTGGGATCCTTAGCCAGCTGCCAGCACCTCCTGATTCCCCCAAAAACATTTCTGAGAGAGAGAAATAAAATATAATAACTTATGGTGGACAAAGCCAATCTTGCAGTTGCCAAGTCATCTGCTTGGAGGAACACTGGTGACAGTCACAGTTATGGGCAGTGACCCATTAATGGCAAGTGTTGAGGAATGATAAGAGGAGTGGGGCTGAATTTTTTACTCCCTGTTTATACCAATGACTCCAAACCTGACTCCTTTCTCCAGGTTAGTGACACACCAGAGCTTTYCAAGGCTTCTTRGGGAATKCTGCCCATGGAAGAGGAGAGAATTTGGTGTTTCTTCTCARTTCATGGGTGGAAATGTGTCTCTGRTTGTGTTCTGCAGCCCCTGCACATGGATCAGCATCCTGGGAGCGATTCCCTGTTGTTTCCTGGGTCGCAGTGTCTCTGCTGCCTGCACTGACCCAGCCCTGGCCGTGGGCTGGATTGCCATCCAGTTTCTCCCAGGGCAGTACCACAAAGCCCTGAACCCATCAGTCCCTACACCCTGCAGCGACCTGTCTGTCACACCCTGATGCCCCCAGCCCCAAGGACTCGGACATGTCCTGTCATCCACGGCATCATCAGGGTATTTGMGATTAAAAAAATCACTGGAGGCGTTATTGGTGTCACCACTCCCCTTTTGCTGGGCCCTAAAATGCCTCGGCACGACCCACAACTCCTGCCATGGGGCTGGGGACTGCCACGGCCCCACTGTGCCTCCATCCGTGCCATTCCCGAAGGGATGGGGCAGCAGCAGCCTGGTCCCCATGGCCTCCCCACAGCTCCCCATCTCCTCCTTCTCTTTTAGCAGCAGCCACCAGACAGCTGAAGGGTTGGACACGTCTCTGAGGGAGCTTTGTTGGCCTGAGCCCCTCCTGTCAGCACTCGCAGGCAGCGTTTCGCTGACCTTTTCCCGTCTGTGCCCCATTTGTTCCCGGCGTGGCTGTAATGGGATGGGAGARGGGTTGGACCCGTGTCAAAATACCTCCCCTGCTCGATGGAGGTCACACCCACAGCCTGGGCTGCCCCTGGACCTCACTGGGAGCTGCCTGGCCGGGGACAGGGCCATGTCAGGCAGCTTCCAGCAACCTGCGTGGACTGAACCCCCTGTTGGCTGTGCAGCCCGGGGAGCCTGGGCACCGAGCTCGGGATCTGCAGCTCCAAGTCCTTCCCTGCGCCCAGAGCTGGGGAGGGACCCCCCTGCAGAGCTGGGGGGGCTGCACTGGGGCTCTCCTCCCTCCAGACAGCGTGASCTGATGGCCACGTCCTCCCCTGGCCCCCCAGTAACACACAGCTCAGCCAACCCTCCCAGCCCCAGCCCTTTGCCGTTATCCCTGTCCCTGGTGCCGGGATTCYGGCATTGTCTGGCTGCGTCGTGGAGCAGCTGGATTATCCCAGCCACCCCCAAACCCATTTCCAAGGTGACAAGACCCCCTTCCCATCACGCTTCTTTCCCTTGGGCACACCCAGACGCTTCCTCCCCACCACAGGAATAAACATTTTTCTCATTTACGTCCCAGGGCAGAAATGCTCTGTTTTGATGTTGCTGCCAAGGCGTTCCCTGTGCAGCAGGAAAACACCCGGAGAGGCTGTCCCAGCAGGACAGGGCACTGCCTGTCAGCATCCCTGGGGCCCTGCCAGGTGAGCAGACCTCCCGAAGGTCTCGGATTCAGCAGAGATGGGTTTGGCTGAGGGTGAGGGAGCCCAGGTGAGCCCCAGCCCAGCCTGGCCTGGAGGGGGGCAGGAGACCAGCCCAGGGGACCAGGCTGATGCTGTGCCCCATCTTTGCTTCCCTCGCCCTGTTTTGGGGTGTGCTGAGCCCTGCAAGAGGGGATCATCCCCCAAACCTGCTCTGTGCCTGCCTAAAGGTGGGRAGATCAGCAAGACAACTGGAAAAGGATGTTTGTATAAGAGCACAGATCACACCACGCCAGAGCCCACTACACAAACCCCATCCCCACAGAGCAGACATTGAAAGCCTTCAGTGGGAGCAAAGGAGACCTTGAATCCACGTGCTGTGGGAGCATTGTCTGTGCCCGAGCAGCCAGGGAGCCCTGGCCCAGATATTCCTGCCCTCCTGCTCCCTCAGCCTTCAAGAAACCTCTAAAACCCCACAGCATCTGCAACCTCAACCCTCCCTGGGTCAATCCCTTCCTGTCCCTCCGGCACAGCAGAGACTCTCTGGCACTTTGGTGCTGCCAGAATCCACAAAAAATATGCAAAAGCTGGACCTATGGATGAAATTCTGTGGAGAGTGTTCTCCTCCCTGCTCTCGCGGGGATGCTGCTTGCCATGCCCCTGGAGTCCGTGTCGTGCATCCCCTGTATTGTTCCTTTGGGGTGAACTCRGTGGGATTTGGGAGAAGGGAATGGGGCAGACACCTGTCTGCAGCCTTTTCCCCTGGAAGCAGGGACAGGCATTTTGCTCACGGGGATGTTTTTGCCTCGCAGGGTGAAACCAGACCTTTCCGCCAAGAAGGTTTCGGTTCCTCGCTCCGAGAGTCGAAACCCTCCTCGATTTGGGCATTAAATCCTGATTTATTTCAAAGCCTGGGGCGGGTCAGGAGCTGGCCGGACCCTGGGAGCCGGTGGCACGGCCAGGGATCCCACCCCACGCAGCTCCTGCCTGCAGACCCAGCCCCGGGGCTGTGACCTGTCCCAGTGCCCCGTGCCCACACCCCGCTCCCAGAYGGGGAGAAGAGGGATGGGAGGAATCCAAGCGCTGCTCTCTGCGTTTCAGGAGCTCCCCCGGCCCGGGCTGAGGGCCTGGAGTTGGGCAGCCACATTCAGGGYGAGGAAATCATTGAATTCTGCAGGAAAAGCTGCTGTGATTTAGCCATTTACGTGAACCTGCGGAGCTCTGAAAGGCTTCCTGAGCGGGGACTTCTCATTGTGTCCTCAGGCTTTCTCTACTGGAAGGGCACATTTTCCTTCTCAAAGTCCACGGGAATAAATGGATTATTAAAAAAAAAAAAAATTCGTCTTTTCCCATCTGAATCCTAAATATTCCCAGACATGGCAGTCCATTTCCAAGTTCACTCCCACCTACTTCTTGCCATCTCCATGTTGGCACWGAAAGGATCTAATTCAGTGATAAAAAAAGAGACTTTTCTGGAAAGGCGAAAATAACCCAAGGATCTCAGTAGCACCAAATTCCACCGTCTCCCTCTTTGCCCCACGGATCACCAGGCTCCCAGCCCCTACCTGGCACRGACAGAAACTTAACAAGAGATATTCCAACAACAAATCCTGCATAAAGACAGAAATAAACTGAAATATTCTGTTATGCAACTCGCTGTCTGCTGCGTTTAAATGACCTGAAATATTTAATTCTGTATTTTTTTGTTCCAAAGCGCTTCCAATCGCATTTTGTTACTGTGTTTATTTATATAGCGTTAGATTTATTTTTAAAATAAGTAACTCAGGCTACTTATCAGCCTCATTATAAGATATCAGCAATTCTTTTAAAAATTATTTTTCTTGTTGGTGCAAGGGAATTAGTGACATTTCCATAACGAAAATGAACAAAATCCATCTTTGAGCAATTTTCCTGATGAATGTTTTCTCAGGTGCCATTTGCGTTATTTGCCGGACTAAATTCGCATGACAGAATACAACAAAAGAAGGGAAAGAAGTCCAAAAAACGCAGCAACCAAACAGAAAATAGAATTAAATTTTTCTGGTTTTTGTCAAAGGCTCGGTCGCAGTTTCGTGGAAAGGAAGAAAACCCCCGTGGCAGAGTCATGCGACAGACAAAATTCCCATTGCACAAGGAAATAAAACCGCATCCTTTCACATCCGAGCCAAGAGCCCATGGCTACAGTGCCGAAAATGGAGAAATTAAGAGTGGTGGGGAAGCCTCCATTTGCGCAAAGGGAAGCCCAGGCACGGCCCTGGCAGAATAACCCCMAAACTTTCCATTAATTTCATTAATCACAGGTCAAATCCGAGGAAATCCCGCTTCGGCTCCGCCGTGCAGCCGTGGGCAGCCCAGCGGGGCGAGGGGTGGAAAGGGAGGCACACGCGGATCCCATGGCTAATAATTAATGAATCCATTAATCAATCACAGGGGGAGGAAGGGCGAGGGGAGGAAGGAATCTTACCACCAAATTGGGTACCCGGCTAAGACCTTTGTGCCATTGAAGAGGAAAGACAGAATTATTCCGAGCAGGTGGTAATCCATCAGTCCGGGCTGGTGCGAGGGGAAAATCTCCGCGAAGTTTCTCAGAAAAACATGAAGTGCCAGAATGAAGAATCCCCCCCTCCTTCCAGGAAAAAAAAAAAAAAAAAGAAAAAAAAAGGGAAAGGGGGCAAAAAAAGAGTGAAGCGGCCAAGTCCCTCGTGGTGCGGATGGATGAGTTTGTGGCTTGTCAGAAACACACCTCTGCCAGGCTTTCCCCCGTAGATCATCCAAAAGCGTCTATTAAAAAGTGCAGGGCTCGGGGATGTCAGCAGGCGGCCAATCAGACCGCATGGCCCAAGGTGAGGGATGAGGCTCAGCCCAGGGCTGTCAATCACCCTCTCCTCCCCCTCCACCCCACAACTTTGTTCCGAGCCCTCGCCGCCACGGACAAACCCTCTGTGCGCCACACATCACCGGGGCGCCGGGATTCGGGGAGGGGTGTTTTTAATTTGAATTTTTTTCGATTTTTTTTTTTTTTCGTTCCCCCCAATTTCACTCGGAGCCCGGGACGTGCTGCCCCTGAGCGCCGGGAGTCGGCAAGGTAAGGATGAAGGGTGGCTGTGGCGAGGGGTGGCTGGGATGGAGCTTAATCTCACAGTGGGGGTGAGACAGACAACTTGTTCCTCACGTGGAGGGGGATGGGGGCACCGAGGGGCAGAAAGCCCTCTGGACGTGGTGGTGTGGGCAGAACTGGCGACAAACTTCAAATGGAACCAGGTTTTCGGTTTGTGGGTGCGATGGATGGAGGGGGCAGCAGTGGCAGCTTGGGTTTCTGTGGAGAAAAAAATGCCATGTCATGGTGAGAGGGGAGCAGGCGGATGGGAACGTGTCCCAGCAGTGGATTTCTTGTAAAGAAATCTGCATCTCCGGGTGCAGAAAGATGAAAACATTATCAAAACCCCACACATGTAATAATAATAATAATTTAAAAAATCATAATTGGTTTCATGATTTGCAAATAGACCCAACAAAGATTTTCCTTAAAAACCCTTATTAATGGATAGAGACCCTGTTTGAACAGGAGCTGTTGTGCAGTCGTAGGGGATGACTTGACAGAATGGGACAAAGAAATGGGAGAAGCCAAAAAAAGTTGCTTTTGCTCCTAAAGCCTCCTCAGCAAGCACAGCTCTGCTGCTGCCCTGGGGCTGCCCCGTGTGGAACCCCGGGAGATCAGGGGCTGGAGGAGCAGCCAACAAATCAATTCATTTCACAGCCATGGCAATAACAGAAGTTCAAGTTTCTGTCTTGGGCAAACCAATGCGTCTTATTGTTTTGAACATTCCAGACCTTCTCCTGATACCAAGGCTCTGGGCACAAACCAATTCCTTGTTGCTGTTTAGTTGCACACTGGCACAGGCTGCCCAGAGAAGCTGTGGCTGCCCCATCCCTGGAAGCGKCCAAGGCCAGGTTGGATGGGGCTTGGAGCAGCCTGGGATAGTGGAAGGTGTCCCTGCTCRGGGCAGAGAGTGGCATGAGATGGTCTTTAAGGTCCCTTCCAGCCCAAACCSTTCCATGATCCTGTGGTGCACCTGCCTCTTCCTTCTGCCGTTCTTTATTCCCAGTTTTACTGATTTTGGTGYGTGTGGATGCTGAGTTGGTGCAGAGCTTGCTCTCAGGAGTGGAGGTTGCTGTCCTGGCCACCTCACACCCGGGGGAGGACACTCAGCAGCCGCTCACACKTCACCCCTTCCTCATTGCCTGCCTCTGCTGCAAGGACTGGGAGGCCAAGCTCCTCCAGGCTCAGTCCAATGGGTTTCCCAGCTGTCTGTGACCCACCAGAGATGGTAAATGTGGCTTGTTCTCCTGCGGGATTTCACATCCCAAAGGGCATTGGGTGTAGTCTGTCCTGGCAAATCTCAGTGGCACCCAGAAGGGTTTGATTGAACTCGGTCGCCTGGGTGTAAGAAAGCAGCAAATGGCAAATGACCGTTCAGGGACACATGGATTTAACCTGTTCCACTACAATAAACTCCAGCTGGGAATCTTCCCCAGATGTTGAGCTTTATCGCCTGTGTTGTAACCATGAAGATGGACCCTGGTGTGGAGCTGGCCTGGCCAACTGACACAGCCTTGAAGAAATTTTAGTCACAATTTGATGTGGAACAGGAACTGTTCCAAACAGACCCATAAGATGTGACCCACTTGTTCTGGGGGTTAGGGGAGTAAAGCAGGATGGGTGAATGTGCCCCTGTCTGATTCATCCCGGTGCCGGGGAATGCTCCCAGGCACTCTTCCCTCAGTGCCTAAAGAAAGCCCTGGATTGTGTGGAATGCCCTGAAGTGCCTGTGAGCTGCTCCAGCAGGAGCAGAACTGGAAGTGCTGCTCAGGTTTGTGCCTCTACTGGTGGCTGTTTTGGAGCTGCACAAACAGAATCAGGATTAAAAGTACTGAGGGACAGAATTTCTGTCATTCACATGTCACTGGTAGACAGGCAGCAAACGGAGAGGCTGACGTGGGATGTCCCCGGTGATACCGCAGGGGACTGACAGCCCATGGAAGAGGACAAAAAAGATCAGGCACTGCAGAAATCCAGTTGGGAAAAGTTCTTGAAATCTGAATTGAGTTGTTGGTGGGAGACCATCATGGAGGTCTTGGTGGACCTGGCAGTGCTGGGTTGATGGTTGATGATCTTAGAGGTTTTTTTCAACCTTAATTCTATTATTCTATTGATTTTATCATTCTGTGGTGGCTGAGATGTTCCTGTCCATCAAACACTGGGGAATACAAATTCTCTTCATCCATCTCTTGGTGCTGGGATTTATAAACCAAGCCCACAACAAGCTACAAAGTGCTTCCTCTGCAGGAACCAAGAGAGAAAGTGATTCCAGACCCAAATCCAGAGGTTTTATTGGTTGTTGTGCATCAGGCAGAGATCTCGGAGTGCCTTGGGAAGGGCTGTGTTACCACACCAGCAGAGATCCAAAGCTCCCACCCATCCTCTGTGCCCACCCAGCRCCAAACTGATGTGGCCACGGGCAGGTCCTCAAAGATGAACAGTAAAGGGTTGATCCCAAGCACCCTGAATTCTTGGGAACGCTCTCCATGGTYTCTGAGAGGTGTCTGAGGAAGTTTCTTGAGTTGCTCTTCCTCCCACTCCTTTAACTTCTCCCTTCCACTGCTGTCTCTGCTCTGAGCATCTGTTTGTCCCAGCATCACAAGGAATTGGTGTTGTCCTGCCTTTTGTGAGGAGACTGTTTGGAGAGTGTCTGTAATTGCTTTGGAGTGCAGATCCCTTGAGCAGAAGGTCCCTCCTGTCCCCAGCCTAACCACAAGTGACTCCTGGCTCCAGGTTCCTCCCACYGAAATGGGAAGAAAAAGGAGCAGGAAAACAATGGCAGGTTTGAGTTGTGTCTTTGGTTGTGTCAGCCTCGATCCCCAAAGCCTTGGAACGGCAGGCACAGCTCCCCAGGGAGGGGGACCTGTCTCCCAGGGATGAAGACAACATTGTCTGGGAAGGGAACAGACTCACTTTGAGTCTTCTCTGCTGCGAAATGAAAATCTGATGCGCAGACGCTAAAATTATCCTGGGCATATTTCATGCTAGCCTGAACAAATATTTATAAGTTCTACAGCAAACATTAATTTTAAATGTAATTTCTAAGAGCAAATGACAGTTACCCAAAAGAGTACAATTTCAAAATTTCCCTCATAGATACCTCCTTGTGCTGCTGAGTGACAGTTTTATTAACTGAGGGTCTTTTCAATCACATCACTCTGTCTCGTTTGGCAATATTGACTCTCATAGACCAGTTTCAATRCGCCCAGAAATGAAAGGAATTGAGGAAGTCAGAGGTTTGGCTGCTCAAGAAAAGTCCTGTTGCCTTTACAATGTCGGTACAGAGGTCCTTGTGTGCTGTGGGACATTGTGGTGCTGCAGACTCGGCTGCTGGAGGTGTGAGGCATCCGAAGGGATCCTTTGGTTTATTCCAACAACACTCCAGCAAAGGAGCATTGTGATTCCACTGGAAACGTGCCTCTCCTGCCCCTTGGGCTCTAACTTCTGCAACTTTGCCTTCTTTAACTCCTCTTCCTTTCTCCATCTGAATCTACCAGCAGGAGGGAACCAAGTGACCAAGTGACCGTGGAGTCTCTGGATTTGTTCCCAGTGTGGATTTCAACGTGTGGAACCCCCGAGGAGCATGAGGCACCYGGAGCTCAGACCCCTCCTGCTGGAGCCAGCCCACGGTCAGTGTGACGTGAAGAGGACAACTCAGACCTCACGGCCAAGGGGTGGCTGGGATGGCCTTTCAGAGGGGGTCCTGGCCCAGCGTTCTGGGGATGGCAGGGGATGTACAAGGCCTGTGGTGCAGCATGAAGGAATTCCAGGTGTCAGGGGCCTCGACTTGCAGGTCCACCCCAGGTCAGTGGTGGGTGCTAAAGGCTGAATTTCACTTCTGGGCATGGCCAGGAGCAGGGACTGAGGAGCTGGATCTCCTGGACAATGGTCTTTTAAGGGGTTTCAAGTCCTCGCTGGGTTTGTTGGTTCGAAGACTTAAATTTTGGCATTAGTATCTGAAGTGGAGGTAAAATAGGACATTAGTACTTCGATGGCTCTGGCCATCAGTTCTAAAGCAAATAATTATTAAGAAGTGTGTAAAGAGCTGAGGAAATCCTTCCTCAAAGCCTGAGTGAACTGCCTGAGTCCTTCCATCTGTTTGCTGCTAACCTGTGACAGGCAACATTAACACTTCCCTCCCACCTTACCTGTTCCTCATTTTTCTTGGCCAAACCTCTCTCCCAGATCCTCGTGTTCCCTCAGGCTCTTGCAGTCTCTCCTCCTGAGCTGTTTTCTGTGTTGGGAATTCTGTGAGTTGGTGCTACCTGGGCTCAGCCAGGTGGTCCTTACCTGGACAGAGCCGTCCTGGGTTAGCCCTGGGCAGGGTGGCCTGGACAAGGACCTCAGGGCTTGTTCATCACTTCACTTTGGACAGGAAATCCTTGTGTATTCCCACGGATCTTCTCCCTGTGCTCCCCACCAGTGACTGGGGGGCCCTGCTGCCATCCCACATCCCACGTTCCTGCCGGAGCCTCATCCCCCAGTTTGCCCCAGCACAGCTCCAGTGCCACCTCCCAGCAAGCCCAGAGCCAGTGCAGGGTGGGGCAAGGCTGCCTTGGCCCTGCCTCCCTCAGGGGATGGGTGCACCTCTCGGGTGCCCATGGGAGAGTTTCCCACAGGGAAAAGCATCCACAGGTGCAGGAGAATGGATCTGCCCTGTTCGGGTGAGCACCAGGATGTGGCTTCTGCTTTGTATTTTTCTGCAGTTTCCCTTTGCCAAAGACAGGGGTAAAAGCAGAGGGAGGTCAGGCTTGAGCTGAGGCTGTTGATGGTAACAAAAACCTCTGAGTTTAGCAAAACCTTTCCCACTGCTTTTAGTGTCTTAGCAATAACTTTATTTATAAATAGCCTTTACCTCACTCCATGTATTTACAAACTCTTCTAAGCTGAGGGTATAGAATTCCTCCACTTGGGATATTTTCGGTCTTCCAGTGATGGTAGAAACAAAACATTTGCTGCCATGTCCCAGTCTTATGGCCAAGAGACTGGGATTTCTGGTTTGTTTTGTTTGTTTGTTTTTTCCTTTAGGAAGGAAAACCAAAAGATTTGGTTTTGTTTAAAATTTGATTTTCTTTAAAAACAAAATATACGTTTTTATCAACCCCAAAAGATTACAGTTTAAAACACTGGCAGCATAACCTGCTGTGGTACCTGTTCTCAGATCCAAAGTCAAGAAACTTCTGTTGTGTTCTCAGCTTTCCCAAGAATTCCTCATATGGTTTCCCTGGCCCAGGTTCTTTATCTGTCCCTGGATGTCTTACTTGTAAACGCAGGGAAATAACATTTTCTGTGTATATCCCATCAGCCCCTCCAGGAAGGAGCTGTCTCACCCTCTGTGCAGCCCTGAGCTGGAACATCAAGGGACAGCTCTGAATCACAGACTTCATAAATATTGAGCAGATGAACAGATGAGCAGAACTGCAATCCCAGACTTGGTATTTGAAGGGCAGCAGAAGGATAAACGGTGCTGCCCGAGGTTCAGTTGTTCTCCTCCTTTCTGTTCACAAATCTCCTGCCCTGTGGCCAGGGGATCACAGGAAATGTGGGAAGTGCTGGCTGCTGGCTCCTCCAGCATTGCCAGGAGTCCTCTAACGACACTTCACCCTGAGCTGGAGCAGTTACAGACTGTCAATAAAATCATCTTTCTGTCACTGTCATCTGCTTCAGTTCCTTCACCACCTCACACTTCTAACTCCCTTAGATTTTCAGATCTTTCCTCTGTATTTTGCCAAGGAGATGTTCAGAAAATAAGTCCCCTAATGAAGGCCTAACACATGGGGTTTAGTGACTATGGCAACGTGGAGCACGGAGAGGGAGCAGCGAAACCCACCTCAAACTTCAGTAAAAAGGACTTTGTCGTGTTTGACTGGCACAGCCTGAGATAGTGTTGGCCCCCATTGCCTCACATGGGGACACGGCCCCAGCAGTGGGCTCACAAAGCTGGGGATGCAGCTTTAAAGTCTTCTCTGCTCACCTTCTGCTCTTCTATCCATGCCATCCCTACTCCAAGCCATCCCTACTCTCTCCTGAGGGAAAGGAAAATCTCAGTYTGGTGCAGGAGGACACTGTTGCCATCAGCCATCAACTCTTAATGGGAAAACTCTTTCCAGATGCCATTTAGGGCTCTGTTCACTCTTCACCTGAGCCACTTAGGACGGGCTGAGGCCCATGGCAGAGGTCTCAAGGTTTTCTTGCACAATGATGTGATGTTTGTCATCGATTGGAAGCAGCAGCAGGGGACACAGGAGAGGTGTGAGTGGGATGGGTGAGCATGGGCAGTGCCCCTGTCCCAGCGTGTGTGTGAGGGGAGGGAGCAGGGATGGATGAGGGTGGATGAGGATGTGCCATGGGTGTCTAAGGCGTGGCTGGTGTGGAGCAGCCTCARGGCAGGTCCCAGGGGTCTCCTGGCAGCAGGTCCCTTACACAGAGCACTGCAGGCCCAGCTCCTGCTGTCCCTCTGAAGCTGGAAGTGAGGGGCAGTTTTACACCTCGTGTTTGGGGCAGCCTGGATCTGTGGGAGAGGCTGGGCTGCCTCTCAGGGCTGCAGTAAATCTGAGTAATTGCACGAGCTGAGCACATGAAGAAACTACGCCCCAGGTCCTGGGCTTGYTCGGAGGCAGCTCCGTCTACCTTGACATCTGCAGGAATGCATCCCAGGGATGGGGGAGGGATGGGGAGCAGAGGGAGCAGAGTCATTCCTCCCCTTCCTTCTCTCCTTCCCCAGGACTCCAGCCCAGCAGCGTCCTGGAGGTTGGGAAAAGAATGAGACCAGCTATTTTTTGCTGCAGGCTGTGATTTTCCACGATGTTGTAGCTGGAAATCGTGGGGCCCTCTGATGTAGGTGAGTGCCTGTGCTGCTGGAGGAAAAGGAGCTGCTGCATTTCCAGCAGTGCTTTGTGCTCAGCCCTGCTGGGGTGAGTGCCCTGGAGCACCGTGAGGACTGGAGACCTTCTCCCTGCTGAGCCYCCGCCCCTGCCTGGGCTGCTGTGCCCGTTGGAAATGTTTCCATCTGGAATCACAGGATGAGGCTCATAGAATGTCCTGAGCTGGACAGGACCCACAAGGATCATCCAGTCCAACCCCTGGCCCTGCACAGACACCCCAACAATCCCACCCTATGCATCCCTGGCAGCATTGGCCAAACGCTCCTGGAGCTCTGGCAGCCTCGGGGCTGGGACCATTCCCTGGGGAGCCTGTTCAGTGCCCCAGCACCCTCTGGGGGAAGAACCTTTCCCTGATATCCAACCTCAACCTCCCTGGCACAGCTCCAGCCATTCCCTGGGGTCCTGTCCCTGGTCACAGGGAGGAGAGATGGAGCCTCAGTGCCCAGRTCCACTCCCACCCCAGCCCTGGCCATGCCAGGGGAGGTGCCACAGCCCAGCTCAGCCAGCACAGCACAGGAGCAGCTCTCAGCCCTGGGTTTTGCTTTTTTCCCTGGCTCCAACTCACTGCCCTCCTCATGTTATTGCTGCCAGGGAGGGCTGGGTGACACAGATCACAGACCTGGCATCCCGGGCTGTCCCTGCTCTCACAGGGTGGGTGTGAGGTCACTGCTGGCTCTGGCACTGCTGGGCACGGCCAGGACTGGCTGTCCAAGGGCAGGGGGCTCTGTGGGTCCCCAACAGCCCCTGCTGTGCCCCAGCACTCGATGCCAGAGGGGCTGTGCTCAGCCTTGGGCCTGCAGAACAGGGATGCCAAGTCTGGATTGCCCCWAGCCCCTTCCGAGACAGCCCAGCCTGATGGGACCAGACAATCCCCATTTTCGCCTGAGCACCGTGAGGATGTTGGGCTGAACTGGAAGAGGCTAAAACACCGGGGAGGGATGAAGTGGGACAGGACGAATATCCCGGTGGGAAGCTGGGCTGGGCTTTGCTGAGCTGGGGCTGAGTTTGGGCTGGCATTTGCTGCGCTGGGGATGAGAAAAGGCCGGGGCAGCTGGCTGGAGGCAGGCAGGAGGTCTGGAGCGGTGCCTGCGGAGCAGCCCGGTGGGGATTCAATCCGGGAAGTTTTAATGACACAACAACAACAACAACAAAAGAGGAAAGAGGGGAAAGGAAGAAAAGGCTCCTGCAGGGCTGGTTGCCACGGAGACCCCAAGGAAGTTTGAACCAGTCCTGCTCTTTTCACAGCCGCCTTTGAGCCAAGGAGGGAATTATGGCTGGCGATAAAAGGGGACATGTGGCCCTTTGCTCACAGGGACCGGCCTCTGCAGTTACGAGTCCTCAGCTCATTTTCTCTCTTGTCCCCTCCTGCAATTATACATTCGGAGCTCAGGAAAAAAAAAAAAGAGGGAGAAAAAAAAATCTAGGACAAGTTGTGCATCCTTTGCCCCGGGGACCCACCCCCACGGGGCAGATCGCTGCCTCTTCCAGCCCATTATTCCCCCCAGCACAACCTTCCTCCCCCAGTTCCCCTGCACTCACGGAATTTTTCCGTGTTCAGGGCTGACAAACAGCTCACACTGTCTGTCCTCACACCCAAACAGCCTCCACGAGGAGGGGGGTGAAGGCCTCTTCCAGGGCAGCTGGACATGGTTTTCTTGCCTGTCACAGCTCTTGGGTTTTCGGGAGGGATTTGGCTGACCAAATGCCAGGAGTGCAAGTGGAAGGGATAAATTCAGCTCTGTGCTGCCTCCTCCGATTTCTCCAGTGAGAGTTTCATAACTCAAGCCCAAAGTTGTGTTGTAGAGCTCAGATTGTGCTCTCGGGTCTCCCTCGCCTTGGGGTCAGAGCTGGGCTCCTGCACTCCCAGTCCAGTGGGATGTGCTGCAGAAAGCCCTGCCCAGGCCCACTCGGGGCCATACACGAGGGACAGAAAGGCAAAGGGAGGTGCCAGCAGGGGAAATGAGGCTCCTGCAGGTGCAGGACAGCCCTGGGAGCACTGCCCAGCACAGCTCCCACCAGCGCCGTCCAGCCGGGCTCAGCTGGGTCAGCAGAGCCCAATGCTCCTTTTCCATGGATTGTTGGGGCTATCCAGGTCTTCCTGGACCTCTGGTGCTGAGAGTGTCGTGGTGAGCTGTGAGAGAGCAGGAATGGCTGGGACATGGGGTGGTGACTGAGGCTGGGACCTGCTCCCCTCCCAACCCTTAGGACTTTGCTCCAGAGCCCCTTTCCCCCTCTGGTGCTGAGCTGAGATGTTGGATGCTGTGACCTGGGTGTGGCAGAGGGACAGAGGGACAGAGGCCAGGCCAGGGCCCTGCTCTGGCTCCCACCCTGCAGCCTTTGTGCTGCTGAGAGCAGAGCCAGGCACTGAGTGGGGCTGGAGGGTCCAAGTGCCAGTGCAGGGTMGGACTGAACAGAGCTCAGTTTGTTCCCATCAGCTTCCTGAGCTGCTTTTTAAACCCAGAACTGTTTGAAGGGATCTCATTACCCAGAGAGCCTGTGAGATATCCATCCTTGGAGGTTCTGGAGACTCAGGCAGAGGAAGCCATGGGAATCTTCTGGCATTAGTTTTGCTTTCGGCAGCAGCATGGATTAGAGACCTCCACAGGTTCCTTCCCACCAGCACTTCCAGGAGAAGATGATGCTGTCTTGCTTTACAGATGCATTTATTTAGTACAGTTTTTGTGTGTAATAATAACTATTTAACTAAATATAACTATTTAAGTGTAAAAAACACTTTCATAGTCCAGAACACCTTCACAGGAATCATCCCATTGATGATCCTACAAAGGCAGGATCCTGCTCCCTCCTTCTCCCAGGCTCCCTGCAGCAGGTAAGGCAGTGACACACTGGCATGGGGCAAGCAGAACTACACCCCCTGAAAAACTGTCCTGAAAGTTTTCCTGATCCCCGAAAGGGATCCCCACAGCCCTGGGATCCCAGCAGGAATTCCGGCACAGACCCTGCCAGCTCAGCGGGACTGAGTGAGATCTGCCAGCCTCCCCATTCCCGGTGGAGAACCTCTCTGGAAGGTTCAGGAAGAACTGCCCTCCAGTGAAGGGAGGTTGAGAGCATTAAAGGAAGAGCTGCTGCATCAAGTGACACTCATTTGGACAAGTGTTTGCAGAAAGGTTTTTGCTGCCTTTGTCAGATTTTCGTGTTCTGGGCGTGTGTACCTCCCATTCCCACTGCTGCTCCCTGGACACACAACCCTGCATCCCACCCCCCTCCTGCCACCCAAACAGGCCCTTACCCCTCAGCTCCTGCCCTGGCCCTGCTGTGCAGAGCAGCTGATGATTTCCAGGCTCTGTGCTCAGCACTTTTGCCGTGCTTTTCCTGCTGTCTTCAGACAAAAATAAAAGGAACTTGCACCCCTCAGAGTGTCTGAGCATCATCTTTCCCGTCATGTAGCTCCACAAGTGTGCCACCCTTGGGGGTCTTATTGCAGGGGAAGCTGGAGCTAAAAAGATAACAGAGCTTCAGTTTTGATCCCTGTAAATCCACTTCTGTTCCATAACAAGGCACAAAAGCCATCTGGAGCATCCCCCAGTCAGCATTCCCCAGTGTTCCCAGTGCAGAGAGCAGTGAGGGCTCCTCAGGTGAGGCTCCTCAGGCTCTCCTTGGTCACTGCTCTGGCTTAAATTTCTCTGCCCCTGTGTTGTCACAGCCACGTATTCCCCCCTGGTGTCCTGTTTGTGGGGCTAAGTGGTGAATCACAGCTCTAAAAATAACCTTTGTTGGGGGGAAATCTCTATTTACATCAGTGCCACCTTTATCTACTGCTCCTTTTGTTTTGTTATCACATTCTTGATGGAAAATATGTGTGGGAGTGAGAGTTTCTGTGTGTTGGAGCAGGATCCCTGTCTGATCATGAGAGTGAGTGAGTGTGAATCAGGACCGGCATGGGCCTCCCCCCTGAGCTCCCTGGCCTGGGGAGCGACCTCGATTGGATGGAGTAGCCTTGCCGGGAGAGCTCGGAGAGTGGGACACAAGTGCCACCCAGCGGGGCTGTGGCAGCTGCCCGGGTACCAGGGGATCGCAGGGGTTTGGGCTGGAAGGGACCTTAAAGCCCATCCCATCCCACCCCCTGCCCTGGGCAGGGACACTTTCCACTGTCCCAGGCTGCTCCAAGCCCTGTCCAACCTGGCTTTGGACGCTTCCAGGGGTGGGGCAGCCGCAGCTTCCCTGGGCACCCTGTGCCTGTTCCGTGTCCATTTGGGGTGTGGGTTGATCCCTGGGTCACTGCCTGTCCCCTGGCCCCAGCACGGACAAACCTGGGCTGTTCAGCAAGGCACAGGTACAGGTTCTACCCCCAAAACACCTTTGGGTACCTGGCAGTGCCCACCCCTGGGGTGTCCCCACTGTGGGGATGCAGGACAACCAGTGCGGAAGAACTAGAGGATGAACCCATTGCATCCCATCTCCCCCAGATCTCCGGGATGGAAGAGCTCCAGGTGATGGGGGGGAAGCAAAATCCGAGTCACCAGTGCCGTGTGTGCTCGGTGCCACCGCGGGGCGAGTGACCCCAGAGCTGACACCGCTCCCCTCGGGAGCTCAGGGTGCCTCGGGCGGAAAGGGTGGAGGGGTGAGTGGGGAGGGCAGGGGAAAGCAGCACAAACACCTTTCCCGAGCGCTGGGAAGGGTTTCTCCGGGAGAAGGCGGCGATGCTCGGGGGCACAGTACCATCTGCTGGCAGCGGAGCGGCAGCGGAGCCGCGGCTGGAGCGGGGCAGCCCGGCCCGGCCCTGGGGTTTGACCCGGGAGCAGAGCAGGACTCGCCTTTGCTGTTAATTCGCTCCAGTTTTATACGTTGAGGTTGCAAATTTACACTTCAAATTCGAAGCATCCCTGCGAGGGGGAGATCCCTCCCTCGGACAGTCGGAGTTGCTAATTCGGGCTGTGATGTTTTTCTGCCTGCAGAAGGAAGGACTGAAAATCCCCGAACAGAGCCTGCTTTGCCAAATGTGTGTGGAAGGTTTGTACAGATAGTTTATAGTAATTTTTCCTTGGTTTCCTACTAAGCTGTTGCTTAAATATCGATGTTTTCACCCCCTACCCTCTTCTTTACCGGGGTGTGCATTACATCAACATCCCTGCCTTCCCTCTCAGCCCAATTTATTCCTGTCCTTTCCTATTCCTCCCAGCACAGAGTTTCGCCTCCGAGTCTCCCAGGCTCTACCCCACTTCAATTTATTTGCCGAGGCAATAGCAGATGATCGATCTGAGCCTGTTTGTAGTTCATTGCTGCTCTCAGAACCCTCCAGTCTGGCGTCCACATCCACTTTGTTCCCTCTTAATCACTTCCTTGCTGCTGTGCGTGGCTGTTTGTCCTCTCCGTGCCCGTTTCCCAGGGCAGTGTCTGGAGGGTGCAGCACATGGAAAAGGCAGCTCAGAGCACGTAGCCACCGGCCCACAGGCTGTGGCCAGGAAGCTGTGGTTGGAGGCAAACCCAGAGCATTCCAAACACAGCTCCCCACAGCGTTTGTTGAGTGACGTGGGCTCCAAAATGATCCAGGACTTGGTCCCGCTCTCGGAATGTGCTCCTGCTGGTTGAGGATGGGTAAGGGGCAAGACAGTCCCTGCCTGGCTGCGCTCCCTGGGTTTGGTTCTCCTGAGCCTGACTCCTCTGCCGGAATGCACCTGATGGATGAGGTGTGTGTTCAGTGCTTTGGGAATGACAATTTGCTCCTCCCTGCAGAAGGATCAGCTCATCCCAGGGCAGCGCTGGGAGCTGCAGGCCCCGCTGGGTTCACGGGGGAAAGGACCAATCTGAATTTGGGACACTTTGGGTGAGCTCAGCTGCCCCCAGCTCGGCTGAGAGCGTGGCTGCACGGCAGGGCTCAGGCTGAGGGGTTCCCACGCCCAGGCCCTGCTGTGGCTGTGGGGTTTGGCTGCCAGGACAAGTGGGGCAGGATATCCCCAGGGAAGCTCCCGAGGTGGTGGGAGCTCTGCTCCAGCCCAGCTCTGACAGCAGGAGGGCTCTGCTCCCCACATCTCCTCTGCCTCCCTGCCAGGGGCTGTGTATCCACCCAAACATCCCACCTGGAAGCAGCTCGGGGCCCACAGAGCTCTCCATGGACTGGTTCAGAACACTGATTACGCAGAATTATGCAGGATATGGTGTCAAACAGTGGTCAGGAGTGTGGTTGGGAGCAGAGGGATGAAGGAAGGAGGGGGAGAGCAATTCCCCTTTAGGCAGCAGCGAACTCTTAGGGTGGCTCAGTTTGTCACTGATTCCCCTCGTGCAGCCCAGCAGCCCCACATGGACTGACTGAGCATTAATTGTGATCAACAATCCTTCTCCATCCATCCAAGAGACCTCTCTGGAGGCCTCTCAGAGCCGGGACCCCAGCAGGACTGCCATGGCGTGGCCAGGGTGGGTCTCCCCTTTGTTCTCCTGTTTTCTCTGGGGTGCAGGGACTATCCTGAGCCTGCTCCTCAATCCTCCTGGAGCAGCCACAGTGTGGTTTGTGTTGGGAGGAACCTTTAAAGACCATCCAGTTCCAAGCTCCCTGCAATCTGCAACAAAACCAGGTTGCTCCAAGCCCCGTCCGACCTGGCTTTGGACACTTCCAGGGATGGGGCAGCCGCAGCTGCTCCGAGCAACCTGTGCCAGGGCCTCCCCACCTTTATTTTTCTCTTTATATCTCGTCTGAATCTGCCCTGTTTTAGTTTAGAACCATCACCCCTTGTCTGAGCACAACAGGCCCTGCTGAAAGAGGCAGCTCTGCAGTCTCTGCTTACCCTTCATTCTGGGTCTTCTTCAGTCAGAGGATGGGTTGGGTTTCAAGGGGACCTTGAAGACCAGCAAGTTCCAAGCCCGTGCTGTGGGCAGGGACCTGTTCACGCCTCACCATCCTTCCTGGATGGCCCAACACACCTTTTTATCCGGACAAGAAACACCAACAAGGCTCACTTCAAACTGCCCTGAAGAACATCCGATCCCTCCATCTCCCTGTCCTGCCCTGCTGCACAGACAGGGACCTTTCACTAGCAAAGGAAGTCGGAAATCCAGGATTTCAGTTTATATTGGGTCCAGGCTGGATTTAGGTTGGAGCATCCCCCGTGGTGTGGTGAAGGTGGGTGTGCTCACAGAGCAGGTCATGCACCCCTCGCTCAGCTCCTCTTTGTGGTCTGAGGAACATCAGTAGACTCTCTCAAACCTCAGGTCCTCTGGAGACTCCTGATGCTTCTCCTGCCACCTCTGTCCACCTCACCCGAGGGCCCCTGGATTCCTCAGCAGTGTCCCCTGCCCTGGCTGAGCTGGGACARAAAAGAACCTGTGGCTACTTCCCACCCCCCCTGGAGACTGCGGGTCCCACCCGCGGCATCTCCTGACAAAACCACACAAGGAAATCCCCATCAGGTACTTGGATGCCGTCAGGGAGCAATGGGCTTTTCCAGAGGAGTTTCATCATGTTCCCTGCTGCCTTTCATCCTCCCGAGGTTTGCATGTTCCTGATCCATGACATGTCCCCCGCTTTCATTTTTGCCACCTTTGTAATTTGATTTTTCTTTTGATCTGTTTCACAATTTCCCCAATTTTCTGTTTAGATTTTGAAATTTGGCTCCTGCCCAGCAGCAGCACTGTGCAAAAGCAGATTCCTTGGGGAAATCACAGGAACAGAATGTGCACGTAACGAGCCTTCTCCTCAAAAATTTCCCAGACAGCAAGAATTTGCAGCTTAGGGACTTCCCCAGCCCAAGGTAGTGTTGATGGCTTTAGTAACAGTGGGGGTTTTCCTTCCATAAATCTACCTGGGTTCTCCTTAAACTGCATGGGAACATTCAGCTTCTGTGACTTGGTGTCCCCTGCAGCCCCACAGCTCCTGGTGACAGTGTCCTGGCTGTGTGGAGAACAGCCTCCACTGGGGGGTTTTACTGAAAATGCCACCAGTTGGCTTAGTTTGATGTCACAATAATTGTAAATTCCTGTCCAGCCTCTGTCAGAGCACACGTCTGGACAAGCTCTGTTGTCCCTGCACCAGTTTTCTCTCATCCAAACTGAGGGATCCCAACTCCTTGTCCAGATCCCCTTCTCTGGCTCTGATCCTGTTGCTGTGGTTCTCCACACCTTTCCCTGTCCCATGGCACCCCTGGCTGAGGTGGGAGAGGGGCCTGACCTGTGCCTGGATCTGCTGCTCTTGCCATTCCCGCTGGGATGAGCTGAGGGAAAGCCCAAACCATCCAGGTCCAGAGTCATTGAATGCTGGTGAAGCTGCAGAGCAATGCTTGGGTGGAGAAGCACCAGTGCTCCAGAACATTCCCCGTGATGGGCTGAGCACTGAGTCACTCCCCAGCCAGTGGAATAAGCACCATTTTCACAGGATAATGAAGGAGTGGGACATGGGAGGAGGGATCTGTGTCTGTGATGGGAATGTCAACCKCTGAGCTAATCCCTCACCTCTTTATGGACAATGAGTTTCCAATATACAAGTGCTTAATTAAGCACAGCCTTCCATAAAAACATCAGCTCCAACCTACTGGGTGGTCACCACGGAGAGCAGGACATCAGGAACTATGGCTGGAGACCAAAATAGGAAACAAATAGGGAATATCTGCCAGTGTGTTCTCCCCAGTGTGGGGCAGCCCAGGCGTGTCTGCTCACACTGCTGGGAGAGAGGAGGAGCTCAGCAGAGGCAAGGGGATCATGTGCTGGCCAGAGGTGCCTCAGGAGGAGTCTTTGGGATCAAGCGTGTGACACTCCAGATCCTGAGGGTGTTGGGACATCAGGGAATCCCTCAGGCCTTGGTCCTGTTGTTTGGGAAGAAGATTGTGAATTATTGCAGATGCGACCTGTCCCTTGGGAAGAACAAACTTCCAACGAGCATGACAGAAATGTGAAATATCGTTTGGTTCTTGGGGATGGAACCTGCCAGCTCTGTGCTCCACAGAAGCCAAAAGAAAACTGCACCTGAATGAGAGGAGGTGGCTCCATGGGGGGGTCACTTCCCTGCCACCTCCTCCTCCCTGGTGTCTGGTTGGGCAGTCCCTGAGCAAGGGAAAGCATTTTGCTGCCCATCTCAAAGCTTCCTTCTCCTGAGGAAGGAAGGGGCTTTTTTTTTTGTGGGCTAAGAATGCGCACAAATCTTGGTCATTCCGTGGGGTCCCTGATGCCCTCTCTGGAGCGTGGGACCTGCTGCCAGCTCTGATCAGGAGAGGGAGGGATGGATGGACTAATTTATAACTTAGATGAGGAGTGGGGTGGGATTTGCAAAGCCCTGGCTGGGAAAGTGTGAGTGTTTTTCCCAGGTGATCAATCTCTGAGTGTCAGAAATTCTGATGAAGTCAAGCCCAGCATTGAGTGAGAAATTGTCTTTGGTTTGCATGAATCCCTCAAAATGCCTTTCCTCAGAAATCTCACAATGTTTGCCTCTTTGTGGTGATTCAAATGAAGTCAGGTGGCAACTGAAATGGGATCAAAATGTCCTTGAAATGCCATAAATAAAAACCCTACATGAACTGTAGGTGTGAAATCACAGCTCATACAGGTATTGCCCAAATAACCACAGGACACTGAAGGGAGCAACAAGCAGCTGACTCAGAAATTATCAGCTTTAGGGGAAACATGGCCATGGTGCCTCGGGAAATGCCCCTAAAACTGCTTTCAAATCAGCTCTGAAATAAAAGAACTGAACTAGAGAGACATTGACAATGACGAGCCCTGGAGCTTGGCTCCAGGAACCGGGAGAGAGGAATCTGCCAGGACAGGAGACAACTGTCATTTCTCCAGGGTTTCATGGGTTTTACCAGCTTGGGAACTCCATGGCAAAGCCTGAGCCTTGGCCTGGCACTGGGCAGGGGAACATGTGGAACAGTGAGAACAGCCTCACCCATTTGGGGGACCCTCTCAGGTACTCAGGTACTCAGGTGCTCAGGTACTCTTGCTGCCTTCCTACTTTCACCAATTTCCTTCCCCCTGCTGTATCCTGCCCTTCTCCTCCGAAGCCCCCAGCACACCTGAGCCTCAGCCCTGCCTCTGGCAAAGCCTTTTCCCTTCGTGCTCTTGGAACAAAGTCCTGAGCCAGCCCAAAGCCACTCCCATTCCTGCTCCTGGACTCGCTTCATGCCCAGCTCCACCACCACCTTGTCCTCCCCCAGGTCTGCCCAGTGCCTCTCCTGGCATCTCCTTCTCTGCCTCAGACACCAACTCATCTTCTCCTCCTCCTCCTTCTGCCCCAGCTCCTCCCTGACTGACCACACTCCTGAGGTTCACTGGATTTTCCCCAAGAGCATCTCCAGGATTGTTCTCCTCCCTCCTCACCTCCTCTCCCACCCTGGGCTCTCTCCCACCTCGTGCCCAGGGCAGGAATTACGGGGACAGGCCCTGCTGCAGCAGCTCCCCAGCAAGCCAGGAAAGAAGAGCACTCACATTGTCCCACGTGCTGTCCCTGGACTCCTCCTGCTGGAGCCTCCTCCACCTGCCCTGCCACGAGTTGAGGAGCAGTGGGCACAGCCAGGGCTGTCCTTCCTCAGCCCAGCGCCTCCCCCGGGCTCCCCTTTGCTGGCAGAAGGAACCCGGGCCAAGAAGGGCAGGTCACAGATCCCCTCCCTGGCACCAGGGCGTGCTCAGCTTGCCCAGCAGCTCAGCCTTTCCTGCTGGCAGCCCTTCAGAGCAGGCGTTGCCCCAGCAGGGCCGTGATGGGCACAGGCAGCCCCACCACGGAGCGTGGCTGCTCCTCCATGTGCCCTACAGCTCCCACCTCCCCCCAGACACTTCCATAGCATTTGGAATTCCCTCCCTCACACCAGCCCGAAGGGCAAATGCGCTCTGCCAACCATAACTCTCCCAATATAAATAGATACTGGCAGAGGAGTGAAAATGTGGCCTCCAAACCTTATGGGAAGGCACCTTCCTCTCGTCAGAGACACTCCCAGGAGGCAGCAGAGAGGTGTCTGTGCCCTTCTCCCCACCACTGCTGACCTGCCTCCCCTGGCAGCCCCCCCTGAGCTGCTCTGTCCTTGGCATTCCCTGTCTGGGATGAAAGGTTCCAACACCAGCACAGGATTGTCCTCTGAGGGCACTTCATTGCCGGGGTCCTGGCCAGTGCCCTTCACCCTTCCTCRGCAGGTCCCTGTGGAGCTGCACAGTTCCATGGGAACTTTACGAGGCTTCACGGCTTTCCTGGGAAGCTGTGTGTTGGGCAGAGCAGTACTGGACTTCCAAGAATTTCCAGAACTACTGGAAGCCCCTCACCTGCYACAGCTTTGCCCAGGAGCCAGCACCCCTCCCATTCCCTCTGGTCCCCTGGCAGAGGTGCTGCGGGAACTCTGCCCTGCCCACCAGTGCTCCCTTCCCCGGGCAGGACAGGGAGCACACCCAGGCAGCCCTGACACACTGAGGTGCTGAGCACCCACGAGTGGCTTTTTGGTGTCACAGCTTCTCCCAGAGCCTGGGAAAAGGGACCTGGGCTGCTCCAGAACCCAAAGGGTTGGGACTGTGGTGCACCAGAACACGTGAGTCTGGAGAGCACATCCCAGCAGAACTGCAGGGGCTGCGCTGTGGCCTTCCCTGCCAGAGACATCCAGGCTTGGATGTGGCACTGGTGAGCATGGAATGGGCTCTCCATGTGGCTCCACTCCCAGAGCCGGGGGGAAGTGGCCTCCTTCTTCCTGAGCTGCTGCAGGGTCTGGCTGGGCACATCCTGCCACTGTGGCTGAGCAATATTCCCAGATGCACAACTGCGTTCCCTGATGTGCTCTCAGAAAATGCTGATGTCCATAATTCCTTGGTGCCCAGCTTGTGTCCTCTGCATAATGTTATGGGAGCCAGAAGTGAGTCAAGACAAGAGAGGCTTATCAAAAGCAACCCTCCCACTCCTCATCTAAGCTGTAAATTAGTCTCCTGATCAGAGAGCCTGGCAGCAGGAACCACACTCCAGACAGGGCATCCAGGACCCCATGGACTGCTCAGGGACTGCACAATGAGACACCAGAGAGGTGGGGGTGACAGGGAAGTGGCTCGATGGTGGTGTCACTTCCCTGAGCAAGGGACTTGGACGCATTTTGCTGCCCATCTCAAGGCTTTCTCCTCCTGAGAAGGGTGGCTGCTCAGCTGCTGCCTCATCTCAACCTTGTTGCCCAACTAAGAATGGGGTGGGATTTGCAAAGCCCTGGGTGGGAAAGTGTGAGTGTTTTTCCCACTTGATCAATACCAGAGTATCAGAAATTCCTGTGAAGTCAAATCCAGCATAATGGAAGCATTGAGTGGGAAGTTTCCTTTGGTTTGCATGAATCCCTCAAAATGCCTTTCCTCCAAAATCTCACAATATTTGCCTCTTTGTGGTGATCCAAATGAAGTCAGGTGGCAACTGAAAATGGGGTAAATGTGCTTGAAATGCCATAGGTAAAAACCCCATGAAAATTGTAGGTATGAAATACTCCTTGGGGGTCTGCAGGGCTTGGCTGGACAAAGTCACAGCCCTCCTTCTCTACATTTGACAGCAACCTCTCTTGGCACAGGAGGTTGGTCTGGAGATCTCCAAAAGGTCCTTTCCCCAAGCATTTGTGGGAGATGCCCTTGTGCACTGCATGTCTGGTTACACGTGTCTGTGGGAGCTGCTCCGTGCTCTGGGACATGTTGGATCTACCGTGAACAGCAGAGAAGCGAGCCCGAGCAGAAGGAGGGATGTGCTGGGGGGTGCTGAGTGCCCGGGCACGGCAGGTGCCTCTTCCCCTTTTCCCTGACCCTTCCCTGCACAAACAGCGACCGTGCCGCACCGCCGAGGGCAGCGCTGGGGCTTGGCAATGGGATGGTCCCCGCTGCGCCCCCCGTTATCATCCCATGGGGCACTGCCGGGCACCCCGAGCCGGGTGCTGAGCCCCACTGTGTCCTCCCGCGGTCCGGGAGCGCAGAGCCCTCCGGGGTCACCTTGGGATTCCGTGGGAAAAGAGGGACCCCGCCGGGATGGACGGATCCCGCCGGGATGGAGGGACACCGTGGGGATGGAGGAATCCCGCAGGGTTGGAGGGATCCCACAGGGATGGAGGGATCTCGTAGGGAGGGAGGGACCCAGCCGGGATGGAGGCACCCAGCGGGGATGGAGGAACCCAGCGGGGATGGAGGGACCCGGCGGGGATGGAGGAACCCAGCGGGGATGGAGGGACCCGGCGGGATGGAGGGACCCGGCGGGATGAAGGAACCCAGCGGGGATGGAGGAACCCAGCGGGGATGGAGGCACCCGGCGGGGCGCGACCCGGCGCCCCGTCCCCGAGGGCTGGGGGGGCCGCGGGTCCCCAGGGAGCCCCGGGGGTGCCCGGCGGCGGTGGGACGGGACGGGACGGGACGGGACGGGATGGGGCCGCCCCGCCTCCCGCTTAAAGAGCCGCGGCGCCGGGCGGCCCGCAGCGAGCTGGGACCGGCACCGCCCGCACCATGCGCTCCGCAGCCAAACTCAGCCGCATCCTCCTCCTCCTCCTCCTCCTGCCGCCGCCGCCCGCCGCCGCCTACTTCGGGTCAGCACCGCCCGCGGGCACCGGCCCCGGCGCCGCCTTCGCGCCGGGGACCCGGGGGGAGCGCCACGGTCCGCGGGGCAGCACCGGGACCCGGGGCGGGGGCACGGAGCGTCCGTGGGGCAGCACCGGGGCTCCGGGGAGGAGCGCGAGTGTCCGTGGGGCAGCTCGGAGGGTCCGTGGCACAGCGCCGGGACCGGGGAGGAGCACGAGTGTCCTTGGGGGCAGCGCCGGGATGCGGGAGGGAACGCGGAGTGTCCGTGGGACAGCTCGGAGTGCCCGTGGGGCAGCGCCGGGGGCACCGCGAGTGTCCGTGGTGCAGCACGAAGTGTCCGTGGGGCAGCGTCGGGACAGTCTGGGAGGAGCGCGAGCGTCCTTTGGGACGGCGCAGGGACCCGGGAGGGAATGCGGAGGGTCCGTGGGGCAGCTCGGAGTGTCCGTGGGGCAGCGCCGGGACCGGGGGAGCGCAGTTCCCCGCGGATGCTCTGCGGTCGGGGCGCGGGGGCTCCGCGGGGCTGCCCGGCCCTGGGGCCCGTCTCGGTGGCTGCGAGGTTGTCCCGGCCGGGCCGCGCACCTGCAGCGCCCCGAGCATCCCCCGCAGCGCCCGGAGCATCCCCCGCCCCGCCCGGAGCGTCCCCCTCTCGGCGGGACCSTCCCGGGGGRCGATGCGGGGCAGGGGCTGAGRGAAAGGGGCGCAGGGGGCTCGGTGTCGCGGGAGCCCCCTCCGAGCGCCCGGGGAGCCCGGACAGAGGGGWCCGGGGGAGGATCACCCGTGCAAGAGCGGGACGGGGAGACGGGGTGCGAAATTCTGTTGGCTGGGAGCGAGAGGGAGGAAATCGGGATTACACCCCTGAACTGAGCCCCGTGTCTGCTCGGGATGGGAATTAGCCCCGGGTAGCGGCTGGCATTGATACCCAGGGCTCAGCAGGCAGGGATGGGGACGTGAAGGTGCCGCGGGGCTCCCCGGGCTCGGAGCCAGCCCAGGGCCGGAGGATGYGCTCGGGCACAGGGAGGCAGAGCTGCTGCTCCAGCCCGGGACACGGCAGGATCAGGATCGCTGGGCACAGCCGTCCCCGGGTGTGTGCCTTCCCCTCACGTTTTAGTCTGCCTGGGATAAAGGCAAAGATGGGTTTGCMACAGGTTGGGTCATTGCAGAAATTCCCGTGCAGTGTTCTGGGGTTTTTGTCTTGTTTTCTGGGTGAGCTGCTCCCTCAGGCAGGTTTTCCAGACCCTTAGGGTAACCAGAGCTGTTGTGCACATATCAGTGGGTGTAGAACAGCCACAGGCATTGGTACATTCAGTGATTGTAGCACTCAGGACAGGTCTGTGTTGCCTTCCACGCGTGGAGGGGCTTGTTCCCTCTCCACTGATCCTCCCACCATGTGCCAGCCACTTCTTCCTGCATTTGCTGGGAAGTGTCAGCTGGCTTGGCACTTCTCACCTAAGGCATGGCTGGTATTCCATTTCTGCTGCAAAGCTTCCTGAAATCATCTGGATTTTAAATTTATTAATTGTATCATTCAGCCTAATTCACGTTTAAGGGGTTGGGCTGCAGTGAGAGTTTGGCTTTCCAGCCACAGGGRCACATGCACGTGGCTGTGCCTGGGGAAGTGAATGAATTCGTGCTGCCCTTGCAGATGAAGCTGTCACTGCCTCCTGCTCAGGCTGGACTCTGTCAAAGCAACCTGAGCGATCCTTTGCTCTGTGTCGATGATCTGTTTGGGATAAGCAGCTTTCTGGGTGTATGAAATCTGTGTGCTGCCTCCTCACCATGCACAGCTCAGGATCTGAGGCTGTAGGTTTACTTTTCCATGTGTTTTTTTTCCTTGAGAGGTTTAACACAAGTGTGTCCTCACCTCTTCATCTAATAATCAAAATAAGGAACCAAAGCCTAAGAACTCAGTGAGCTTGGTGGTGATGGACAGTGGGATACATGGGGGCTTTCAGATACAAAATTGAGTCCATAGACTAGAGAGGAATTCGAATATTTTAGAAGTAAATGCATGATGTGGCTTGTTTTGGGAGAAAAGCAATCTCACACCTCAATTATTACTGAATTGGAGGGGACTGGGGACCCTGGGTCAGTGATCTGCTGCTAAGTTTTGCCAAATAAGAGACACTTAGGCTCGTGAGCCAGGTCTTTGCTTTCCCAACACTTAATGGAGAAAACGTACAAAGATGCAAAAAAAGGTGAAGGAGGCTTTTGGGTGGCAACCTGCAGAGAGAGGAGCTGAGCTCCTTCTGCAGTGGAAGTGGCAGAGGTGAAGCATTGCTGCTTCAAAGAGTGAAGGAAATGCCAACTTTGATCCCATCAGGACAAAGGTAAGGCATGAAGTGTATGGGATAGTCCAGCAAAAATGGTCCAAGGGTCTGGGAGAGATCCAGATCACTTTTAAATATACAAACCAAAGTTCTGCTAGAGTGGACACAGCATTACAGTGGATAAATTCATACAAACCTGGAATGGGTTGGGTTGGAAGGGACCTTTCAATGTCACCCAGTCCCACCCCCTGCCATGGGCAGGGACACCTTCCACTGGGCCAGGTTGCTCCAAGCCCCATCCAGCAGAGATCCAGCCCCATTCCCAGTGCCTGGAGCTGTCACTGGTGTCAGAGCTGTGCTTGAGCAGACCTTGAGCTCCCAGTGCTGGATCCACGGGGTAAACTAAAACCTGATTTTAGGAGAGGGAGAGAAAATGAGCTCTGTGTGAAATGTGGCCTGGCTGCTGTTGGTTGTGCTGGGCTGGCCTGGCTGCAGGAATGCAGGAGTGTCCAGCCAGCGCACACCTCTTGACTCCCTTTGTGCTGGGTTGGCTTCCACCTTTGCTTCAATCCTCCCCCACCCTGCACCTCCTGTAGAGCATTCCCTCCTTGCCCTGCTTTTCCTCTGAGGATGTTCAGCTCCTCAGGTGGTGGGAATGTCTCCAGACCTCACGAAAAGCTCTCAGCCTCCCCTTGCCTCCTTGTCCACGTTTCACGAGGTGAAAGGGCATTTACGATGTGCTGGAGGGCAAGGAGCTTCTCCCAGGGCAGAGGCCAGAACAGAGCCACCKCAGGCAGGAGGTTGTTGGGCAGGTGGAAGGACCAAACCTGCTCAAAGCCTTCTCCTGGGGAAACCTCCCTGGAACAGGCTGTGACAGGTCCCATCCACAGGCCAGGCTGGCCCCTGCTCCATGGGCAGCTTTTCCTTATAACTCATCCTGAAACACCCATGGCAGGAGCAGAGGGGCCAGGCTTCCTGGGATTTCCTGGGATGTGCTGTCTGGACTCACAGCTCCTCCTAATTCAACCTGTGCCCTCTGTATTCAGTGCAGTTCCTCTCCATCGAAGCCAGTGGCACAATTGGTGCTCATTTCCTGGTGGAAGAATTTTTTGGGGCTGTTGGAGAGTGAGAACAACACGTGGCTTGCAGGTCTGTTGGAGCTGGGGCTTAGTTTTGGAAACAGCATAATATGCCAAAGGATACCTTAAAGCAAATATAAGCATCCTTAAAAGCACTGTCCTCACATCCCCTGCATCCTTCTGGAGGTGTCCAGCAAGCCTTGGTTCCCATCCCATTAGCACAGTTACCCACRTTCCAGCGTTTTCTTTGGGAACAGTTTTATTGCAGCATTTCCCTGATAAATCTAATGGGCCAAATGCACCTCAAAGGGTGACTCTGCTGTCCAGTTCTGAGTGCTCCTGGAAAGGTTTCTGAAGATACTTCTCTTCCCGTTGAGCTGATAAATTAAAAGCTGATATGACTTCCAGGCTGCATCATCATTCCTCAAAGGACAAACCTTTTTTCAGGAGGAGAAAYTCTGTGGAGTTTCAGGAGAATTCTTTTTAGAAAAATGAGTCTGGATCAGGACACATCATCTGTTACTGCTGCCAGGAAGGGTTTGCAGCAAACAGAAAAGCCCAGCTGAAAGGATTCTGACTCACAGCAATGTGTAAACTCACCTGAGGTTTTAATTCAAGMTTTTTCTCTTTGCGAGGAGCAGAAACTTGATGGAAAACCTGGAGGATAACAGGTATAGAGACACCTCCCCGAGGGGCTGAAATGGCAGAGAGAAGTAAAACCCTTGGATATCAATTGTTAAATCTCAATATTGATTATTGAGATTTATGGTTCAGATGCTGTGGGGATTTCTGCCACCTCCTTTGCAGGCAGTGGGGGTGCAAAGCAGGGGACCCATCCCCATTAATCACGACAGCACAACCCTCACAGGCTCTGCACTCATCCAGGGACGAGTGGGGAGGATTAAATGGAGCTGTTTCTGAGAGGATTTAAGCTCTGTTCCCCAGAGCTGCCGGSAGCAGAGGGGAGCTGGGGACCTTTGTGCACTCAGACCTGGGTTGGATCCGTCGTGTCCCACATTCTCCCAGCCTTTCCTGAAGGCTTCTTGCAGCTCTCCGTGGGGTGCAGATATTCCTGTGGAACATGAAAGGCCCCTGAAATCAGATATGCAGGACTGTTGTGGGCTGCTTTGATTTCTCTCCTTCCTTGGGAGAGGTAGGAAAGGCATATTTTTACTGGGTTTTAAGACCTTTCAGATCCAGAGGACATCGGGCATTGCACAGGAACAGGCTCTCATTAAAAGTCTCTTAAGCAGCTGGAATGTGGCTGGAAGGAGATTAAAGGAAATAGATGAATTTAGCAAAGTGCTTAGACAGAAAAGGAGAGAGAAATAAAGTTGGAGATCCTTATTGTTCTTTCAGATTGCGAGCAGGTGTGCATTAATTCAAAGAGTTCACTTTTTGCGCCGTATGATCTGTAGATAATAAACCCTAAATCATCTCACAGCCATGTGCAGTTTGCCCGACTGCAAATATCTGCATATTTTGTATTTAATCTTGTACGGGCGTTCGCATGCTCTGATCTCGATGTGGTCCCGTGCTGGCCGTGCCCTGATCGAACACAGTGGCAGTGGGAGCCTGCAGGGCCTCCCCTCGCAGGGGCAGCGTCCGTGTGTCTGTCGGGGTCTGGACGGTGCCTCCTGCTCCAGGCTGTGCCTCTGCTCACCTGCACGGCCTTGGGTGCCTCCTTTAATGGCTCTGCCTGCCGAAAGTCACGTGAGATGTGAGTTCTGGGAGCTGTGCCTGTGCTCTGACCGTGCGTGGGGACTGCTGACCCCCGGGAGCCTCAAACCCGGGGCTGGGATCATTTCCTGCTGCCGTTCCCCTGCCTCGGGAGAGAAGAGTGAGAGTTTGCACGAGGGAGCCTTTCACAGGCAGGTGTGCTCTGGGTAGCTTTAGCCACCTGGATTAACCAATTTGCTGCTGATTTCATGAGCTGTGTTCTGTCCATCTGGTTGTTTCTGACCGCCTTTTCTAGGGGAAAGCCAAGTTACTCCGTGTGTTGCAACTTCAGAAATTCAATGATAACAGTAATAGTAACAGAAACTTAATTAACAACAGTAATKAACAGAAATTAATAACAGTAATAGTCATTAAGTAAGTTTGCCTGTGGAACCAACCATCTGTGTAGGATGCTGCATTACCTCTTCCACAATTTAAAGCGTTGTTGGATCCAGTTTTAGGAAGTGTTTTTTTCCCATGAAGCTTTTGCTTTGAGTGGTGCAAGGGATGAATTAGGCTTGGTGTCTCTGTGTGTGGTCCCAGGCTGTATGTGCCGTGCACTATTGAGATTGCTCTGGAAATGGAATCAAATTCTTCAAAGGTTTTTGTGGTGCCTTTCATTATCCCGTCTGGGTTTTCCACAAGTACCAACACCCAACATCCTTCAGAGCCTGGAGAATGGCAATGCCACCTTCTCCCAAGTCTCTCTGGCCACTGGTGGGCCAAAGGACTCCTCGAGAGAATCCCTGTCCAGGATTGTAGAATCAGGGCAAGGATTAGTGTGGAACAGTGAACACCACCTGCAGCAGCACTGGGTATAACAAACCCGAGGGCAAAAGCACCAACAGGAGCAAGGTGCCAGACAGAGATGCTTTCTCAGAATCTTTCCCAGCTTCTGGCACTCTGCACGTCCAGAATTTCCTGTGCCACAATTTCTTTGTGTTTAATGGTCCCTTACGACTTTTTCTTCCGTGATTTGTAGGAATCCATGGATACTTTAGCATTCCTTGTGCCCTGCATTGAGAAGGGCTGCAAGTTTAACTACAGCCTCATTTAAGTCTATCAATTAATAAATTATCACAATTTCCCCTGGTTCTTGTATATTAAAGGCTGGAATAGCCTTTGCTCGCAGGTCAGTCCTGCTTTGACAGCCCTGTGTTCTCCCAGCATTCCTTCTTCTCCTAGTGGGAATTGTGGAAGGTATCCAGCCTGCCTGTGTTCACACACGAGCTATTTTGGAAATCTGTTGACTTTGCCTGTCCAAGCAGATGTTAACACCTGGCTTGCCCTTGGTCTGTGTGTTCAGTAAGACCTTCAAAGCAGGTTTAAGAGGCCTGACACCTTCCACAGAAGCTGTGTTGACTCTTCTCCACTGTTCTGTATTTAACCCTTGCCCATTAATTCTCCTCTGGTTTGAGAGTTTCTCCGAGCTCGCCCAGCACAGCTCTCCCCTGTGTCGTGTCATTAATTACATCTCTTGTCACAGCTTCCAGGTCCATCTGCCACCTTTTCYGCCTTTCACTCAGGTTTAAGCAACACCTTTGCACCACATTTCCCTTCCTGAGTCAGCAGCTGGGTGTGAATCAGACAGCCCTGAGCTACAGAGAAGCTTTCCAGGCTTGGCTTTACAGTGGCTGCTTGAGATGCATSAACCCCCACGGCCAGCCTGGGTTAGTTAACCTGTGTCTGCTCAGGGCCTGAGTTTCTGACTTCATGTACACCCCAGGGCTCTTGCTTTGCACTGCCTGCTCTCTCTGTTCCCCAGGAGAAGGTATTAATGGATTTTTGGCAAACATCCTAGACCCTTGGGATGAGCAATGGCAAGAACAAACAGTGAGCAGTTATCCTGCAGTTCTCTGTTTCTTTCCCAGCTGAGGTCGTACTCTGGGACTCCTCTGGAATCAGAGCCACCAAACCTCTGCACTGAGCTCCTSCTGCTTCTGAAGCTCCTGGGAGGAGGAAGGGCTGGGAGCTGCTCACACCTTTCCCAGGGAGATGTCTCAATAGTCAGTGAAGCCACTGCTGCTGCCTCAAATACCCGACAAGGGATGAATGAGGGTTTAGCCGGGATGGAGGACACTGAAATGAGAATGGGGGCTGGCAAGAGGGGAGCTGCTCTCGTTGTGGCAGGGATTTGGGGGAGGTAGGATGCCTGGCAGGGGTGTGTGGGTACCAACAGTCAGCAGTTTGGCACATGGAGTTTGGGAATATTGCAGCTGTGCTTTGCAAGCAGTGAGTGATTCGTGTTGCTGCACCAGGCTCTTAAACTTTGCAGGGCCAGCTCCCTCTTCCTTGTTTCTCCTCCCTGTGCTGTGAACAGACACTGCATGGCAAAAGGAGAGCAACCACATGTCCCACTCCCCTGCTGACAATGCACTGTCCTGGGGTGTCAGTGCTGGGGTACCAAAGCCCAGGTCTCTGGGCGAGGGTTGTTGTTCTCTGACTGACACCAGCAACACCTCTGCTGAGCCCAGCCTTGTCCCACTGAGCTGGGCACAGTCTGAACATGCCCAAGTGAGACTTTTGCTGACCCCTGAGCCTGTCCCTGCCCGGGGAAGTGTTGGCGTATCTTGATCTTCCTGAGCTTCAGAGCTCGTGTGCTCCTGCCCCCAGGGGGATCCCACCCCGGTGTGTTGGGTTTTAAACACCAGGCTGAGCCAGGCCAAGCCACCAAGTGGGCTCATCGTGGGTTGGTCTCACTGCCTTGGGGCAATCTCGTGTCCCTCAGGGCAGTTCCTCCAGCTCAGCTCAGCCTCGAGCAGCCTCTGGGCAGGGCTTGGTGCCGGGCAGGGCTCTGACCTGTGCAGGCTGAGCTGCTCTCTGGAGCTCATCAAGCTGTGCTAATTTGAGTTTCTTGGGCTGAACCTGGCCCTAGATCTCTGTTTCCAGCATTGYCTGGTTATTTCTTGGCTCACTGGGACATCTCACGTTTCTGTGTCCCAGTTCAGCAGTGGCAATGGGATGAGGAGATTCTTCTCCCTGCTTGGTTTCTAAGGTTCAATGCTCACTGTGTGATCCACAAAGACTCCTTGGTTCTTGGGTAGTTTGCAGCTCTCTGGGTGATTCCATGTGTTAGTTAATTGCCTTTGTTCCTAATTAGATATGTGTGAACACATCTGGGTGTTTTAGGCTCCTGTGAGAATGGTACAGGGTGCTGTGGGATTGGCTCAGCAGACCTGTGCTCGACCTCCTGTGCCTGGATAGGCTGGGCTGGCTAAGGGAGACCTAGAAAACAGCTCAGGAACAGCTCAGGAACATACTTTGTATGTTTGTAAAGTACAGGGGGGACTAAAATCACAGCTGCAGTGCTTGACTTGCATCCTCCATCATGAAGGAGGGTCCCTGAGACACATCCGCATCCCTGATAAGAGCACGGTCATATTTGAGCAGTTAAGAAATGTCTGTTGTGGAGCCAGGTGAGGTTCTCGTTTTGGTGACTTCCATGGGTTAAAATTCTTGACTTGTGGACTGGAGTGTGGTAGAGAACACGGACGTGTGTCACGTTCACTGGCACAGACTTCCCTCTCGTGCCCCTGCCAGCCTGGCATCTGCTGGGCCAAAACACACATCTGGAAACGACCTCTCAGCCCTGGCTGGAGAACYCCACTGTGGAAGAGCTGTGCTTTCACCAGGAGCCTGGGAATGGTGCAGAGGTGGAGAATCTCACTGCCTCCCCTGCTGGGGGAATTGCTTGTTTGGCATCTGCCAGCTCCCACCTGGCTGGTGCTGCTCATGGGCTGAGCTGTGCCGGGGAGGGGATGGACAGTCCCTGTCCAGGGGACAGTCTGGATGCAGTCTGGACTGCATGGACAGTCCCTACTCCCTGGCAGCAGTGCCACGGCCGGAGGTGGCTCTGGATTCCATCCCTCCCTCCCTCCCTCCCTGACTCCCACACYTGAGCAGCCCAGTTTGCCTGAAGGGGAGAAAAATAAAGCCCAACTGGCTCCTCTGTTTGTCCACATGGAAWTACCTGTGGAATTGTGCAGAAAACCCCAGGATTTGGGAGATGGAAGGTGTCTCTGCAAGGGCTCACATTGAGGCTGAGATGTGTCCAAAAACAAAAGTTCCAGAACATTTGCATTGATCTGACTGGTTTTGGCATTTTTTGGGCCGGGGGATTAAGGCTCTCTGTCAGTCTGGTTTTGGGAAGCAGGGGGGACACACTCCTGGTCACTGAGGCTCCCTGTGAGTCTGGGGTTGGGAAGCAGGGGGGACACCACTCCTGTGGTGCTGCTGCCCAACAGCTGCTCCCACTTTGCAGCCCTCAAATCCTGCACCAAAGTAAAATAATTTCTTTGTCTTTCCAAGCATCTCAAAGATACCAGGGGTGATGAGTTTTGCAAGAAAAATATTGCCTTGCCGTGAAAAGCGAAAGCATTTGTCTCCAAAATTTGCGACATTTTTCAGCTGAATTCCATTAACACATAAATGCATTGCCGTTGCGTTTGGCAGGACATTTTTATTTGACCTTTCCTTTATTTTTTTCAGCAAGGATGTGTTTTCCGGCAAAACTCATGCCTGCTGGAGGAAGGTGGTCACTGGCAATGTCCTCCCATCAGCCTTTCCGAGCTGTGTCCAGGGGCGTGGTACCAGTGCACACAGACCTCGGGCAGGACCTGGCTCCTGCTCTTTGGAGCCCCACAGGGCTGTGACACAGTGACCAGCAGCACCGTGGGGTAACCAGGGCTCTGTGTGTGACCCTGGATGTGCTGGGAAGGATTTGCATGAGTGGGTTGTTGTCATGTTCTCTCTGTGGAGTTGAAAGGACCTCCCACGGGGCTGCTGGTGACAACACACGAGTGTTTCTCCTCCTCCCCACAGAATGAGTCTGCTCTAGAAAGGGGATACCAGATCTAATCAATGTGTATTGATTAATCTTCTGAGCTGCTAAAATACCCCGACCTGCAGCTTTCCGAACATCCTTCCCCCCGGTTGCCTTTTCCATCTTAGAATCCTCCCAGGATCCCAAACGGTGTGGGTTGGAACATGCCTTTAAAGACCACCCATGCCACCCCCGTGCCACGGGCAGGGACACCTCGCACCGGCTGCTCGCACCTCCTGCCCAACCTGGAACGATTCCGGGGACGTCTCCCGTGACTCACCGCTTTTCCCGCTTCTTTCCTTCCAGGCTGACCGGGAAAGAAGCCCTGACCCACTTCCCGTCGCTGGGCAGCTCGGCGGGCCCGGCGGCGGGCTCGGGGCACGTGAAGCAGTGCGAGCTGCTGCAGCTGTCCCGCAGGCAGAAGCGCCTGTGCCGCAGGGAGCCGGGGCTGGCGGACACGCTGCGCGACGCCATCCGCCTGGGCATCCTCGAGTGCCAGTTCCAGTTCCGCAGCGAGCGCTGGAACTGCAGCCTGGAGGGCCGGCCCAGCCTGCTCAAGAGAGGTACAAGGTAGTTGGTTTGTGGGGAAACTCTGGCTGCAGCCCCCGGGGTGGCCCGAATTGAACCCCACATGGAGCAAGCGGGGAGTGCCGAGATCCTCTGTTCCACCCGGCAGCGGGAGAGGGGCAGTTTGGGCCCCTTTGCTGCAAAATGAGCCTTGTCCTCACCTTTCCTGCGTGGGTTGGGAAGCAGAAGGAAGTTCCCACCCTTGGCTGGTGGGTTTTTCTCCGAGAGCAGAGCTCCTTACACTGGGCACCCTCCTGGGCTGGGGTGATGCTCTGGGAGAACAGGGCCAGTGCTCGATGGCAGTGGGACAGTTTCAGAACAAAAATCTTTTTAGCTCCTTGGATATTGTGTATGTAACTCTCTGTTATCATCAGGTACAAAATCTAAACCTATTTGCTGTTTGAAAAAAGCTGTTTATCAGCATACAGACATTTCAGTGCATGTTGACAAATCTCTCCTAAGACTCTTTCACATAAATCTGGAGAAGTTTGGACAGGGTGGACAGAAGACCCACTGATTTTTTGTTTCACCAAATGCTTTACAGGAGAAAAATTGTCCTGTCAGGTCTGGATTTGAGGCAGGAGGGAGCATAACAAATCCTTCCAATACCTGAGAAAAATACAGTGAAGATGGACACTGAAACTATTTCCTAATCAAAGTTCCCAGAACACACATATAGAGTTTGCTAAACCTGTTCTGATCCAAACAAAACCTGACTGTTAAAGAATTCCAGCCCTTCAATAACTTCTAGTAGCATTTACTAAACTTCAGTCTTCAGATTTATTGAGTTTCAGTCCTTTGATAATGTTTAGCAGCTTAATGTTATTTTAAAAAAAGGGCCTGAAGAAGCCAATATTAATTTGATGAAAATCAATGCTAATTTTAATTAGCATTGGAATTGAAACTTTTTAATGTTTCCATTTAAAATCATCAATTTTTATTACATTACATATCAGCTTAATATTTTATTAAGCCAGCACTTACAAGATCAGATTTACTTCATTGCAAGGCTCTGCTGTGAATTTTTTAGSAGACTGTGGAAGAAGCTCTTGGTGATCATTTTGAGCRTCTTTCTGACATCTGCGCCTTCATCAGCCTCAAAGGACTTGAAAATGACAATTGAATAATCCTCATCTTCAAATAGCTGGAAAACATTTCATTATCTGGCGGTGGCATGCCTTAACATTTCCATGGGCTCCTGACTGACAAAATAAAATATCACCTGTAATTTAAAACCTGTTTTGGCAGATGAGGATGAGTGCTTGAAAACTTTTATTACACAATCTTAAGGATCAAATGATGATTTAATACAGCCAAGTATGCTGTGTGCACCTCCTGTGTGACAGGACACTTGGCTGGGAGCAATTATGAATTCTCATTTGCCTTCAGCTTGCAAAGAGGTTTGTTTCTTTCACAGAGAACATGAACACTTTCAGCTGCCACTTTTGATCTGTTTGTGACATTTCTTGGAACTTTCTTGGAAATTCTTGGTCATACAACTCTCTCCTGTCAGCCAGGTAGTGATGAAGAGTTCTAGAAATGTTTAAATCATTTGATATCTCCATGGTCCTAAAGAAATCATAAAGAAAAATACACATTTTTAACGGTGTCTAATGGTGTTAAGAGTGCAAGAGAGTGAGAAAGGTCCTTCCCAGTGGGATGGGACATTTTTGTAATAGGTGAAAAGCCACTCAATTTGCAATCACAGCTGACAAACTGCTATGACTGATTTGAATCATCACTGCTTCTCCTGCTTCCAGAGATGCCAAACAAACAAACAAACAAAAAATGAGCCAAGGGCTTTCTGGTTCTCGAAATGCCAGATTTATTTTCCCAGTCTGCACCATTTGTTGTTCTTGATACTTCTCTGGGTACAAATGGGAAACTCCTTTTGCATAACCTGTGACCTTTCTGTGGCCACTGTCACTTCTGACAGCTCTTACTCTTCAGTGATCCATGCAAAATCCTCCTGCATTCCTTCTCCACTTCCTTAAAAACCCATGGAAAGAGTTAGATCTACTATGATTTCAAGTCACCTTTTTGCATGGGGAGCAGTTGGGGTCTTTATAAAAATATGTAAAGCACCGATGCCTTTTGGTGCCCCAGGTGTGCCACTATGGGCTGCTGGAGGTCAGGGAAAGCAGGATTTCATCTCCAACCACCCGGTGATCCGGGGAAAATAAATATCTTTAGCAAAGAGGTCAGAGCCAGCCACTCCAAAAATCCTTCTTGAGAAATGAGTGCTCTGCAATCCTTCCTTCCTTTAATCCATTTCTCTGCCTCATACTGGTTGGGTTGCCTGACCTTCCCCCAGTGGTTTCACTGATGTCACGGGGAATGGTGCAGCAGGAGTGGTGACTCAGAGACATGGAATTTCCATGATGGGCGATTTGGAGAACTCAGCTGGACAAAGCCCTGAGCAGCTGGCATTGGAGCCAGCCCTGCTTCGAGCAGGAGGTTGTTCTGAAGGCCTTGAGAGTCCTCCCATCCTAAATCTTTCTACAGTTCTATTGCTTTGTTTGCTTGGTTGGTTGGTTTTGTGGTTGTTTTCAGAGAGATGCCTCCTCCACCTGCTCTGAAACGCTCACACTTTCACCACAGCACTGAGAAGTCTTTGAGCACCTTTCCTTTGGCACAGCCACCCCATGGCTGAGCTCCTCCTGTTACAGTTTTCCTTGTGGTCTGGAGCACACCACAGCACTCAACAGTGGTGCCCTTGCAGCAAAAGTCCTCCTGTATTTATAGGCTGCCCAGCGAAGAAATCCTTCTGGAGAGCTCAGGGCAAGACTTGGACACATGGAAGGTCCTACCAGAGGGAGCTGCTTTGCTGAAATCCATCTCTGTGCTGGATGTTTGCAGCCAGACTGCTCGGCAGAGACCTCTGCACTGAGATGTTCCCCTTGCTCCAAGTGTTCCAGACTCCCTTTAGTCCCTCACAGTGCAGTCAGTGGGGTCAGGGGGGTGACTCAGCCTGGAATGGGCTCCAGCCCCGCTGGCTGTGGGATCAGGAGCTCTGTTGACACCGTGGGAGGAGAGATACCAGGGAGAAACCTCTACTCAGATCTCAAACCACGCTCCTTGGAGCTGATTGCTGCCCATTTGTGGTGTGTCCTCCTGAAAGTCCAGCTCCAGCAGCTGCTCTGTCCCACACTGTTATTCCACAAGGGCTGAAGGACAGTTTTAAAGTCCCTCATATGTTTGATGAATTAAAAATTAAATGGTGATCGATCCCTCCTGACAAAGTAGAGGGAATCATCTTTTCAGAAGGCATTTGGCAGCCTGGTGATGCTGAGGCTTTGCCTTAGAAGGAGGTGGAAGCAGGGAAGAGAAGGAGACATTTGGAAGTCTGCTGGGTATCTGCAGTCGCTGCTGTCTGCAGTGGCCTGACCACAAGGAACAGCCTCTGGTTTCCAGTGGGCTGAAAACTGGCCAGGACTTCCATGGAGAAACCAAAGCATCAGAAATAACAGGAGCAGTGTGGTGTTCCACAAAGTCAGATTTAGCAGGGGCTGTGGAGCCAACGGAGCCTGCTGGCTTCTCATGGCATGGGAAAGGGCCTCCGGAATGCTCTCCTCGCTTCTGGGATCGTTGTCTCAGAGAGGATACTGAGAATCTGGTAAGTGTTTGGAGATTGGCTGCTGGAATGACTTCGCAGATTTAGGATCTCACATTTCTGTTATCCTCTCTTGGCTTGACACTGTGTGAAAATGTGTGAGCATCATGCTGCCATCCATAGCCTGTACTGACTGTGTCCCACATTGGCTTTTCCAATACTTCTGATGGATTTGGTGACATTCTTTCATTACTTTTAGAGTACCCTAAGAAATTTTATAGAGGATCATCAACCAGAGAGATTAATTGCAAATTAATGTCCCAGTGGTTACAGCAACCAAAATGGTGAGGCAGGAAGCAGTTTGTGGGTTGATCTTGATCTCCTCCATGTTTTTCCTCGTGTCCATGCTGTTGAGAGATCTTTGTCTAAAATTCTGCAATTCCAAGGACCTCCTGAGAAGTCTATTGAAGTTGCTAATGCAGCCTCTCCATCATGTTCAGGATTAGTCACATTTTTCATTCCTCTTGCTGGCAACTCTCAGGAGAACTCTTTGTCCTTTCTCTGGTCAGGTTTATGGTCACATCCCTTGGATCTCAGCAGTCAGTGCTCTGATCTATTATTGCAGCTGGATGGGAATTCTTTCAGGGATCGAATGATGGAGAGATTTGAGGTTGGACTCGGTGAATTCTAGAGGTGGCTTCCAACCTCTGCTCCAAGCAGGGCTCACTGCAAGTCTAGATCAGGTCTCTGTGGTTGCCTCTCTCTCTTCCATTATTGGGGGAAACAGATTTTCCTCCTGATGTGGAAGGAAATTTGGAATTTTCCCATGTGGAATATTTGTTTGCTTCTTTGTGTTTTCTTCCATGCAGTGTATAAGTGCTCTATTTTTCATGAACCAATTTTTTTCTATTTTGGCCAATCTTACCCCTTCCTGCACTCAGAGCTATTGATCAGTCACCCATCTCTCTCTTTCTTGCACTAATTCCTAGATTGTGGACTTGTTAAGCAACTTCCCATTACTAGTTTTCTTTTCTGGAGGAAATATTAAGATTTTCCCCAGGACTGAATAGGAGAGGAGGTAAATATAAATAAATAAATAAAATATTTTTGGCGTTAGGTCAGGTTTGTGTCAATCAGAGTTTCTGAAACTTCTGTGAAGCTCATGGGTATCATATCAACGTTCCCATTCCTGTCTGATCTCATGTCTCCACACTGAATTTTCATTCAGTCACTGTACTTTGTTTTCTGGTTAAAATGACCTCAGGGATTGTAGCCAAGCTGAGAATCCTTCTTTAGGGAGGAGAACAGCTTCGGAACACATCCCCACCGTCTCTGGGAGTAGATAATGTACAGAGAATTCAGAAAACCCACACAYGTGTGTGAGAGTTTTCCTTCTTGCCAAGATGTCCTTCAACATGGAACCCTTCCCAGTCCAGCTACATTTGGTCCTTCCATAGAAAATACTACTACAGTCCCAATGAAAAACATTTTAAAATAACAAGTTGGATTTTCAGACACTTTTTTAGTATTTCTTACAGATTTCCTGATTTTACACCACAACCTGATTTCAATGTCGGTCTCTATTTGCACCCATCAGCTCCGTGCTGCAGACCATCGGAGCTTGGTGGCTGCCACTTTTTGCAGTTGGGTGTTTTCCCAGCACTGTTTGGCTGTTGCCACCCCTCCCTCGATCCATGAGTGGTCTCCTGCACATATTGAACCAGCCATGGGTGAGACTGGGCTACTCCAATCCGAGTTTCTCCGCCGGGGACGGCGCGCGAGTACCGGGGGAGCTTTGCCTCTTTGTACTTCTAATTGCTGTGCTTGGATTTAGTCCATGGAGAGCCGGAGAGGTGCCTTCCCTGCTCCTACCATGTCCCAACCCTTGTCCCGTGCAGGTTTCAAGGAGACAGCCTTCCTGTACGCCGTGTCCTCGGCGGCGCTGACGCACTCGCTGGCGCGGGCGTGCAGCGCCGGGCGCATGGAGCGCTGCACCTGCGACGACTCCCCGGGGCTGGAGAACCGCAAGGCCTGGCAGTGGGGGGTCTGCGGGGACAACCTCAAGTACAGCACCAAGTTCCTGAAAAAGTTCCTGGGGCAGAAGAGGATCGGCAAAGACCTGCGGGCCAAGGTGGACATCCACAACACCAACGTGGGCATCAAGGTGAGGGGCTGCACCGGAAGGCTGGGGGAGAACCTAGGTTAAGGTTGGTGCCCTGCTCACCAACCACACCTCTTTACCTGTGTGGCGTGGGCCTTAGGGCACTGAGAGTCCCTAGGAAGTCTCCTGAGCTCTGGTGTGAAGAACTGCACCTTAAGTGGCAGAGGAGCATCCTGTATCCGCCAGTGGTCTCGGAGGGGGTGACAGGGACACACAGCACAGGAACAGCTGTGAAACTCAACAGCTGAATGACTCCAGGGGTTATGCCGTGGCCATAGGGAGTTCTGAAAACAGCTGGAGCTCAGAGCTGGTGGGATGTGTGGAGCAGATTAAGGATTGACACTCTGGAGATCAATTTTGAATCTGCTGGTGACTTGCTGTGGAATGAGTCATGYCACAGGTTTGGGTCAGGGATCCCATCAGATTGAGCATTTTGACCTGTATGTTACAGGCTACYGACTCACCATTGTCTCCCATTTGCTGAGCCCAACTGATTGTTCAATTAGAGCACTGCCTTCATTTGAATATACCAAAAGGAATCCACTGTGCTGGAGATACTCAGGTTTATGGTTCACTGCTCCTGCTGTGCCAAAGAGAATCAGTAAGAATTTATTTGGTACTCAGCTGTTTGTCCTCATTCAGACTTTCCACTCTCTGGCTCACCAGTCAGCTCTGTACCCATTCCTCTGCTTTGGGTTTTTTTTTAAATTATTATCATTTTTTTTCCTCCTTAGAATAGAAATAATGCCCATAAACCTGAAGTACTCACAGGCTGTCTGCGAGGTGAGGTGTCACCTCTACCAGAACCAGGCKCAGGTCCTGGCAGGTGATAACCACCACTTCTCTTCCTCACCAGGCGGTGAAAAACGGCCTCAAGACCACGTGCAAGTGCCACGGCGTGTCCGGCTCCTGCGCCGTCCGCACGTGCTGGAAGCAGCTCTCGCCTTTCCACGAGATCGGGCAGCTGCTCAAGCTGCGCTACGACGACGCCGTCAAGGTCTTCAGCACCAGCAACGACGCCGTGGGCCACTCGGAGCTGGCGGGGCCGCACAGGCACGGGCACTCCCCCAAGCACCCTGCCCTGCCGCGCCCCACGGACCTGGTGTACGTGGAGGACTCGCCCAGCTTCTGCCGGCCCAGCAAATACTCCCTGGGCACGGCGGGCAGGACCTGCTCCCGCGAGGGCAACTGCGACAGCATGTGCTGCGGCCGAGGCTACAACACCCAGAGCCGCCTGGTGACCTTCTCGTGCCACTGCCAGGTGCAGTGGTGCTGCTACGTGGAGTGCCAGCAGTGCATGCAGGAGGAGGTGGTCTACAGCTGCAAGCAGTAGGGACGGAGCCCGAGGCGCAGGGCGAGTCCGAGGAGGCAGCAGGGAGACGCAGACACCACTCTGCTGCGGGGTGAGGGTGAGGGCCAGTGCCAAAAACGTGCTGTGCTCCTCTAACCTCGGTGTTGGGATCCTCCAGCCTGGGGAGAGCCCCTGCATGAGAGGGGAAAACCAGAGGCTTTGTCGGGTGTGGGGTCAGGAAGGAGGGACGGAGAGCGAGGGGAATGTGGGGACGGCAGAGACACTGAAGCAGTCACAGATATCCCTCAAGTTCAAACTTGTACTCAGCTCTGCGGGAATGTCCTCCTCCTCCATCCCTCAGCTGCACTCCTGCGCTGGGGTGGTGACATGGGACACTGAGGGCTCATGCCCTGGCTCCTGGAGAGAACAGAATTAAGGGACCAGGGAGGCCACAACCAGAGACTGGATCGGATGCAGCAGGGCCAGCCGGGCTCCTGCACCGAGGCCGAAGGACTGTGGCAGCGAGGGATTCCCAGTGYTGTTCCCTGGGAGCTCCCTGAACCCTTTCTGCTGTGAACTCAAAGACACTGCTGAATAATCTCTTTTTGACACAAGAATTGTGCCTCAGAAATACCAGTTTACAAACACAGGGAGCTCACGTCCATCACCTCCCAGGGGTGCAGTTTGGGCGTTGGACTCTGGATGCATTTTAACCACGTTTGAACCTTGCTGTGCCTGGAATTGCCCCTGTGACAGGGTATGAGCCATGGGAACTCAGCTGAGGGCTGTGAAGTCACCCCTCGGCAGCACATGGCCTCACAGGGTGTTTTGTGTGGTGGATCCAAGGTGATGGTGCCAATTATTCATCTCTCTTCCCCATCTCCTCCGATCAATCAACCAATCAATCAATCAATCAATCCATCACCTTTCTGTCCTATGTGCAGCACTGTCTGCCTGGTGCCCAAGGTGTGTCACATCCCACAGTCCTGCCCTGTGCTCATGACAGGTAAAGTTTCCAAAAGGGAATCAGGAACCACGGGAACTGGAGCATCTGGAAAATGTGCAAGTCGTGAGTGACAATCCCCACCCTGAGAGGCTGGATATATCCAGCCCCTGCAGGCACGAGGGAAGGTGACCTGGGGAAAAGAGCACAGGAGGACCCCCTGACTGAGCCTTGTTTTTCCAGCTGACTTTTAGCTGAAGACAACAGAAACAGCCTGCTAGTTCCTTTGGCTGTGATTTAGAGAGCAGTTCTGGGAATGGCAGTGAGGCACCCCCTGACCTGGCCACCAGGTAAATGCACATGCATGTGGCACAACCTCTCTGGGTGTTCAGCTCTCTGACTGTATTTTCCTGCTCCAGGGGTTTTCCTGGTTATCCTGCAGCAGCTCTGGATTGTCCCTGAGGTAACAAATCTGCTGTATTTACTCAGTGGGTACAAACCAGCCAGGGTGGACATGGGCTGGTSCTGCAAAGAATGTGGGGATCCTTCATCTCAATTCAAAATTCACTGGCAATGCAATGGGTGAAGTGGCTGCTTTGGGCTGTCTAGAGGGGCTCATCCGAAGGCTGAATCGGGAGAGCTTTCTGACAGGATCGAGTTCTCCTCGGAGATGTGAGAGCTCCCCTGTGTGCTCCAGCTCTGGAGTGTGGATGTGCTGGAGCTGGGCAGTTCAGCCACTCGTTTGYATCTGCTGGGAGCAGTTCCTCTGCAGTGATGAGCGTGTGCTCACACTCTCTTTACCTTGACTCTGGTGCCCTTTTGGTTTTTACAACTATTTTTGACTTCTGCTCCCTGAAGAGCTGGCATGGAGCAGTCTCAGAGCAGATCAAGCCATTAAGTGGCTCTTTGGAGGCCACTAAGACCTTCCCTCTCACCAGCTACAGGTCCTTCAAAGGGCTTATTCCTCTTTATCCCTTTTCTGGCTCAAGTTGACTTGGACTGAATTAAAGAGTTTATGACAGACATAATACTGCAAATAGGCTTAATTAGCATTATTTTTTTTACCTCCTAAATACCCAAGAGCAGACCATTATTTACATGTTGCTTTTAATCTTTTTGGAGTTGAAATCTTCCCACGAGTCTCAATTTTGAGCACTCAATGAAAAAGCTTCCAAATAAACTAAAATTGGCATCGTAGGTGAAGTGAGCAGGGAACTCGCTCTGGCTGCACTGTTGATCCCAAACCCTCTGCCCCACTGACCTCCAGCCTTGCCCAACCCTCTGCCCCACTGACCTCCAGCCTTGCCCAGCATCAGAGAGGAAGGGAATCCCTCATCTCAGGAGGGTCATTTGGGCATCCCATGCCACTGCGTGGATCATTCCCATTTAAACTGGGACCCGCTGGAAGGAGGGGGAGGCACATCTGGATCCCATTCCTTGCAAGCAAGTGGAGGAGAAACCACTCTGTTCTCCTGCTTTTATCAAAGCTGCACTTCAGCAGGAATTGCTGAATAAGAACTGGACAAAAACATATTTCAGGGGAAAATTAAATTTCTTCACGGACCAAAGGGGACCCTGAGTGGCTCAGAGGTGCTGGAGAATGGGAGAATATGGAGAAGATCTGAGGAAGAGATGGTTCATTCTCGGGTGCCCCTGGGTGGGTTTGGGCTCGGGGGGATGTGGAGGTTTGGCACTGGACTGGAGTAAATTTGGGTTGTTCACTGTTAAGCCAGGTCTGGACAAGGACATGTGGTGTTCCCCAGCTTTGCTCTGGGTAACTCAGAGCCCATTGCAGCCCCTCTGACACAGCTGCAGAGTTTTCTGTCCCACCCCTGCCAGGCAGCACAGCCTCAAGGGCTGGAAACCAAATGATGAACACTCACGGGAAGGAAATCATTTCAGATGCCCCATTTGAGGACTGGGGAGAAGACTTGAGCATAGTTTGAGTTTGAGGCAACACTGATGTCAATCCTTTTGGTATCTTTCAGCACTGAGGTTTTTACAAATGATGCTCTGGATAACGGAGGGACAAAGTTTGCTTGGGGCAGAGACCTTGGTGACTTTGGTCTTTTTTTCATTCAGTTGTCTGGGGCTGTTTTATTGGAGTGATGTTCTGAAATGTGGTTTAATTCAACTGACAGCAGTGGGAGCAGGGAGCAGAACCTGAGTCTGTTTGGCCCTCGATATTCTTAGGCTTGAATTGCATTTTCCTTCGAACCAAGACCAAGCATCATCTTGAGCAAAGCTCTTCTGCCACCTCCTGGAGATCTGGGCTGTGAAGGCCTGGGAGTCCATTTGGTCCTGGGAGAATTTTTAATTGTGCCCCACATCTCGTGCTGTCCTGCAAATCCCATGGATTTGGTTATATGTGTAAATTACTGGAATGACAGCCTGGAGATACAAGGAGACTGCATTTAAGTCTTGACAAGGAAATCTTTTCAGCAGCAAAGGTGGATGCTCATGCCCTGCCTATAAAAAACCCCTTTCCAGGTGCAAATGTACCTCAATGGCTGTTGATGGTAAAAGTCTGAGCTGCCCATGCTTTGCTGAGAGTGTTTTGGTCTGGATTGAATCCTTCCCTCTGCACCTAAGAGCCAAATAACCTGAGAACAGCCAGAGCTCCAATAACTGGGATCCTCACTACCCACACAGGGGCTATGCTGCACACACAGGTTAATCCCTGTCCCTGTCCCTGTCCCTGTCCCTGTCCCTGTCCCTGTCCCTGTCCCTGTCCCTGTCCCTGTCCCTGTGTGGACTCCCTAGTCCAGCTTTTATTGGCTCTCCTGGTGTGCTGTGGTGCTGGGCTTGGTATTCATGGATCCAGCAAGCTTATTGCGAGGGGGAAATAGCAATCCATGATCCATCCATCTGTCCTTCCATCCATCATCCATTAATCCATTCTCCATCCATCCATCCATCCCCTTTTACAAGGGCCTGGAGTGCCAGGACACAGGGAATGGCTTCCCACTGCCAGAGGGCAGGGTTAGATGGGATATTGGGAAGGAAACTCCTGCCTGTGAGGGTGGGGAGGCCCTGGCACAGGCTGCCCAGAGAATCTGTGACTGCCCCTGGATCTCTGGCAGTGTCCAAGGCCAGGTTGGATGGGGCTTGGAGCACCCTGGGCTAGTGGAAGGTGTCCCTGCCCATGGCAGGGGGGTGGGATGAGACGATCTTTAAGGTCCCCTCCCACCCAACCATTCTGAGATTCTATAAAAGTTTTCCTGAACTGGATCCATTTCTGGTGTTTATGGATCCCACCATCCCCAAGAGAGAAGCTGAGCCTGCTTGGGAAGAAATCTCCTCTCGGGAGGCTGCCCCATCCAATGATCATGCCCCAGTGATTCCCAGAGGCTCATCCAGGGATCTGTGCAGCCACTGCTGTGATGGCAGAACAGTGCTGGGGGCTGGGGGGCTTTGTTAGATCAACGAAAAGGGCCATGTAAACCAAACCCCACCAGTGAATGGAGTCACAAACCCCACTCATGCAAGAGTCACTTCCACACCCTTGGACACCTCGTGTCAGACTGGGAGGTCAATTTGCTACAATATCACAAATATGTCACTTGGAGAGAAAGTAAAGCCTGTGCTTTAAGGGAAATAAAACTTTTGTCTACCTCAGGATGTACAACTTGTGTGACAAGAAGTATGGATGTTATTTATATTTCTTATATTTCCTCTAGAAAGAAAATGGTGCTATGGGGTTTAAGTTGCATTACAGTCCTGCTTGTACCTTGTGTTAATTTTGTATAATCCTTTTGATTATAACGTGCATATTTGTGTTGTCCAGTGTTGCACAAGTGTCTGCTTTGCTGTGTTCTTGTCAGTCAATAAATACCAGTTGTTTTCTAAGAATGTTCATTTCTGCCTTCTAAGGAACATCCTTGGGAAATACATTTGAGTAGCCTCATTCCCCCGTGGTCACAGTGATGTTGTTCCTTTAGTTTTCCTTTTTTCCTCTGCAGGAGACAACTGGAAACGCCCATTTCTGCTCCCCCAGTTGTAGGGGCTGAGCTCAGGTGTGTTTGCCTTGAGGAAATGTGACTCTGGGGAGCCAAACCTCGTCCAGAACACATCGGTTGCACCTTTCCTGGAGCAGCAACACCAGCCATGCTCCTTTGCCTGGTGGCTCAGTCCTTGGACGACTCGTGCCACTTGGGAACTGGGCTGATGGAACTGGTGCAGAGGTTGTGGAGTCTCAAAGACACGACTGCAACGTGCCCTGTGCTCTGCAGGGTCTCCCTGGGGACACAAGGAGGTTGTCCCAGGAAGCCTCTGGCTGTGCAGAGGGATCCAGCTCACAGTGTTTGCAGGGAGGGACGATGGGCTGGCCTCACAGGCCACCACACCAGTGCCTGTCCTCGCCCTTCATCTCAGGCACACAGGAGCTGCTGGCTCCTGCACTGCCTGGGAATGACTTCACCAGGCGACCCCAAATGGCTCCTCCAGACCTTGGCTTGGCATCAGGCCACCCTGGCATGGTGACGCCTCCCCACACCATGGTGCTCGGCACGGCCACAGGGCCAGAGGAAGGGCCTTGGCCACGGCTGTGTCCGAAGCCCAGGCCCAGCTACGTGTGGTTAACAGCACATCCACAGCCAACGTGTGCCCGGGCCCAGAGCYGCCAGCCGTGGGAAGAGCCACTTCACACTGTGCTTTCCCTTCTGCTTGAGATCCTGTTACTCCATCCCTCTGTCCCCACCACCTGTTCAATCCTCTGCACAGAAGTCCTGAGTCTCAGTTCCAGCCTGTCAGAGGGTGCTGCCAGCCCTGCATTAGCACATTGCTGTCCAGGYCCTTGGCCTGTATCGAGTGAAAGTGTCAGAAATACCACCCAGAGTGGTTGTGTCCTCCTGGGTAAAGCATCCCAGTGCACMAGGGATGGTCAATATTTCAAAACACTCACGGGTCCTCTCCCAGTCCTCTCCCCCAACACATCTTCAGGCTCTACTCTACTTTTCCCTTTTGTTTTCTAAGGTCTGACCAGCTTGTCTCCCAGAATAGTGCAATGCATGGAAAATCTGCTTCCCTGGAAAACTAAAGCAGCAGAAGGTCTCTCTGGACAGGCTAAACTGGGTCAGTGGCATTTTCTTGGGGAGTGGATGAGGCCAAGGGGAACAGACCTGGCACTGGCTGGCTGTCACCAGGAATGTCTGTCTGTCACCAGGAATGTCTGTCTGTCACCAGGAATGTCTGTCTGTCACCCTGTCTGTCTGCCACAGGCACCAGCACAGCTCAGGCTTGGGTCAGCCTGGGGTCCCAGGAACGTCCTCACTCCCCCAAACCAGCACTACTGAAATGGGGTAACCACCATGCCTGGAGGTTTGGGGAAGGTCTCATGTATCAGCCTCTTCAGCTGCTTCAGGGATGAGCATCATGTGGCTCCTTGGGGAGATGCTRGTCTTGGCCTTTCTTGGGACTCAAGTTGTCCCCAGTTGTCCCTTCCTGCCCCAGTGAAGCAGTGGCATCTACTGAACCTGCTGGGTGAATGAAGGCTGCTGATTCCAGTGGTTTTTTGGGACAGATGGTACCAGGGTGCATTAAGGATCCCCACCCAGCAGTGGCTGCAGGCTCTCCTGGGTGCTCAGGGCACAGCATGAGGTCAGCACGAGCTCGGCCTTGGAGGGATCAGGAAGAGAGGGACAGCACCTTCTGAGYTGGGGCCCAGCTGTCCCCCTGTGTCACCTCCAGCACAACCTTCCAGGCTGCTTTTGCCTCTCAGGTCTTCCAGGGACTAAACAGAAACCTCAAGTCTTGCTGTGAGAGGGAAAGGTCCTGGAAGGAAAGGTGGGGAGCTGGGTGGCAGGACACCGTGAGGAGTCCCACCCTTCCTCAGCAGTGTCACTACACACAGCTGGGCACAGCAGGGGCCTGCCAAGCCTTAGCAGGGGGATGGTTTTCCTGGGGTCATCTGCTCCTGGTGGAATGGTGATGTGAGGTGTTTGTTTTCCCCGTGGTGGTGAGTGGAGGGGCTCTGTGAGTGCTGGGTGGGTGCAGTGCAACCTCCTTGTGCTGCTTGTTACTGTCACAGTGGGATTAAAATGTCATGGGAAAGAGCTCCTGGCAAACGAGGCCAGTGGAATCCCTGCTCGTTTGTGCGGCCATGCTGAAAATCCCTGGCCTTGCTGGGTGGAGAAAAGCTGGACCTTCAGGGTCAGGTCCTGTGTTTCGGGASATGTGCTGGGTTTGGCGCAGACAGGCTGTGGCAGCTCCCAGCCATTCCTGCCATCCCTTCCCTGGGCAGTGGGGACCTCCAGGGAGCTCTCACCAGGCAGGAGAGCGGCAGGAGCCTGGACACAAAAAAGCTTCTAAGGTCCCTTCCAACCAAAGCCTTTCTGTGATTCTGTGCAAAACCACAGGGTAGTTTGCAAGTGACACCTTAGATAAAGGAAACACTGGAAATGCCTTTATTGGCACATCATTGTCTTCCCAGCCAGGTTCCTTCTCCAAGCAGCACAATGGATGACCAAAGCCCCATTGCTTTGGGAGCAGGCAGCTCAATGGAAACATTTAATAAACAGCACAAATCACAATCCTGTTTCATGTCAAGGGTAATGCCCTCACTGGGAGGCTCTGGTAATTCCCAACTAAGCAATTTTTCCCTCTTGTCCACAATTGCCTCTAAACTATTTTGTAAATCCAACATCCCCTACGGAGCCAGTGGCAAAGTGTGAGCCGTGTGTCCTTCACATGGCCTCACCACTATCCGTGTTCTCAACCTGAGGCTGTCCAGTGCCAGGGTTTGCTCTGACTCGTGGGGGTGAGGGATGGCTGGAGATCCCTGTGCCCACCCACAGCCTTTTCCCCCCTGTATTTCTCCTGCAAAGCCTCTTTCTGTGCCCTGGATTCTGCAGTGGCAGAGCCAGGCCCCAGGACATGTCCTTGGCCCTTTATCTGTCTGTGCTCCGGGCTCCAGTTTTCTAAAACCGACACCTTTAGTGCCTTCCAGCCTAACCTGGGGTGTCTCAAACCTTAATCTGCAAATCTGAAGGAGCCCAGGGAAAGAAAGAGGCACCTCCCAGGCAGGGCATCTGTATTAAAGGTTTAGGACAAGTGAACTCCACCAGCTTTTTCCCACCTTATACAGGTTTTAAATCCCACAACCGTGCCTGGGACAGTGGCCTCTGCAACCTGTGCTGTGTTTGCTAATGCCTTTCTTCTGCACTTGTCTGAAAGGCTTTGGGTAAAAGTTTCTGCCAGGCCTCGTTTTTGAACGCCTGAGAGCTTCTGCCAGCTTTCCTGGGCCTGGCCTGGCTCTGACTTCCAGCACCCACCCTGTCCCAAGGCCTGGATCCGAGAGCTGGGATGTGTGTGGGGGGATCACCTCTGCCAGCTCCCAGTCAAACGATCCGTTCCTGTCAGCATCCCCTGTCCCCAGCAACTGGAAATATTATTGTCCAGAGATGAGACATCTTGGCAGCCACACCAGASAGCACCCATCAAAATATAAATTGCTGAAACTGTTGTGTCCCTTTTATCCATGGATAGAAGCACATCCCAAGTTTTCTGTACTTACTGATAATCTTAATTTCCTAGCATGGTATTTTTCCCCTGAAATTACATTTCTCTGCTGTTTTTTAACCCAAGGTCACAAATGTTTTCCAGAGAATTTTGAAGATTCTTCTCCTTTTCGTCTTGGTTAGTAGAATATCAGGTCTGTAGAATCTGACACCATGGATCTATCAGATATTGATGAAGTTGTCAGCATCTGTCAGTGAAACATTTTGGATGCAGAAACAATTCCCAAGATTGGGAAAGGTCCCAGATGGCACCTTAGAAGTGCTCAGCTGCTGGGCCTGTTTCAGAGCCCTGGCAGAACCCTTGCAGCTCCTCCACCTACAGGGATGCTTTTAGCTGAGTGTACAACACAGCCCTTAGGTTTTGTCACCTTTGCTCTCTCTGCTGCCAGCTGCTTTCCTCCAGCCCTACAGGCAGCTGGGAATGGCTATTGGCTGCTGGATGCCAGGCCCAGAGTGTGCTGAGCCAGAAGACATCTGCTGCAGCACCAGGGGCAGTGTCATGTGCAGAGCAGTGAGAGTTCTCACATTCCCACTGCTTTGCCCCTCCACAGACCCGTGCTGATGTGGAGGAATTTTAGATGGCTGTGCACAACCCTGCTCAGCAGCTCTGCTGTGTCTGCCCCCTGCACCCACCCCACGCCTCCCCAGCTGCACCCACCACTGCAGGTGTTTCCTCTGGGGAGTGTTCCTGGTCTCCATCCCACTGTGGCAGGTCTGGAGGCACAACTCCGTGGATAGGGCAGGATGCAGAGTTGGCCAAGCCAACACAATGCTGCTGAAATGTCTCCAGGAGGAGGTCTTGGATTCAGCTTTTACCCATTAAATCAGTTGTTCTGAGTCACCTGTTGGTGCTAGGAAGGCTCTGCCATGGATCTAATACTGCCTGATCCTGTTGTAGGGATACAAATCCATGCCCTGGAGTTGCCTTGATACCACCTTCTCCTTGCCTGCTGCCTGGCCTGATTTGGCTTTCCTCAAGGTCCTTCACCTCCCTTTGTTTTTTACCCAGTTTCTGTTCCCTCCCCCACCCTCRACTCAACCCAAATTCTTTATCTTTCCCTCTGTGCTGCTCTTGCCAAAACCCACCTGCCTCTTCCATTTCTACATCCCCTCTTGCTTTTAGCAGGGAAGTTATTCATGGCATTGCACTGCCCCAGGCAAACTCCAGCACAAAAATACCTTGGGAGCACAGGGGCATGGCTGGGGTGAGCAGGGCAGGCAGGGCCACAGCCACACCTCGCACACAGGCAGGGGGAAAAAGGCCTTGTGGGGAAAGAGAGAACTGTTGGGGGTCTCCCAGCTCCCGGTGTGGCCACAGCTATGCTTCACACTCATCTGCAAGGCTCTCCTCTCCAGCTTTTGGGGCTTGTGCTTGTCCTGAGACGACCTGTCAGCAGGCTGTGAGTTGGTGTCAAACCTCACATAGTCACCCCCATTCCCCTCAGAGTCTCAGAGCTGGGAGATGGAAACAGGTACCTGTCCCCTTTTCAGTATCTCGGTTGCAGTCCAAAATCAGGCTTGTTTTGGTTTTCCTCTCTTTCAATTCTGGGACGTGTTTTCCTGGTGTTTAATCCACTCCCTGAATTCTGCAGGTCTAGAGATGGAGAGAAGGAAACAGAGAAAAAGAAAAAGAGCAGCAAGAACACGGCTAAGGAACAGTAGCATCACCCAGACAGGGAGACAACAGATCTGCAGGGAGAGCAGGAGCCTGGACACAAGTGTGGATGAGCTGGGAAACCCTTTCCCAACCACGTTTGCCAGGAGAAGCTTGCCTGTTTCCCTGGACAAGCCCAGCAGCATGGAGGATAGGGAAATAAAGATCAGTAGCTTGGGCCCATCCAGGTTGTGACTGTTGTGTTAAGGACTTGGAAGAGGAGGAGAAGGATCCCTCCTTGCTATCCAAAAACACCCTGAGGTCACCTGAAACCAGCAGAGTTTATTTTAAAAAAAGAAATCTTGAGCGCGTTTGTGCTGAGCTGCTCCAGCTCCCGGGAGTGCCCAGAGGCTCCAGGAGCTGCAGGTGTTGGGAGGACAGAGGGCTCTGCTCCCAGCCTGGCCCCAGAAAGGATGGGGGGATTGCTGAGGGGGGTGACACACGTCAGGAGCCAGAGCTGCCAGCATCGGGTCTCACGTTTCGCCGCGCAGGGAGCTGGGTCAGGTTTGAACAGGAGGTTTCGTCTGTGGCTCATAGCCCAAGGTCAGATGAGATTTCTGTGAGACAGACAGGGACATGTCCCACTGGGCTGTCTTTACAGAGATAACCCAGCGCCCTCCCCAAGCCTCAGCCCCCCCGGCATCCAAGCAAAGGTTTGGGGGATGAGCCACCCTGTCCTGTGAGGCAGAACTCCAGCATCATCTCCCCAGCTCTGCTGTGGCTGTGGGCAGCTCCTCCGGGCCCTCAGCTGCTCTGTTTGGGGCAGCACWGCACAAAGATGCCCAGGCTCATAGGAGGCCTCCAGCTGTTGACACAACACAGATATCAATTGCCATTAGCATCGGTAACCGAGGGCATGTGCATTCCTGCRGGAGTTTGGGAGGATGGCTCTGAATTCCAGCTGGAGGAGTGATGTTGTCCCAGTCTACCCCAGTGTGGAGTGGAATTCAGTTTGGCCTAAGAGCTCCATGGGGCTTTGGAAGAGTAACGAGCACTGTAGGGGCWTTCGATCATGGGCTGCCTGCCATTGCCATGGAATGTTTTCCATACTTTCAATAAGAATTCACATAAACCTCCAAAAAGCTCAACTTCCGGAGTGACTGTAGAGATTCTGACTGGGAAAGAGCACCTTCATTGCATCACCCTCCAGCTGTCACTGTGCTCTGAGCCAGCTCCTCAGCCTGTGGACCAGGCACAACTTTCCAACCTCATCTCCCTTGGAAGTTTAACTCTGGCAGGTCTGGCTTGGCTGCAGGGTCCACACGATGTTCTCATGATCCTGCAAGGCAAGCTCTGAGAAGATAAAACCTGTCACACAGTCACTTCAAAACTGGTCAGGTCACCACTCTGACTGCATTGCTTGTCCCAAGGGATGAATTTGGTCATTTAAAAAGCAATCAAATGTAAGAAAAGAAAGATATGGATTCCAAAACACGAGAGCAAAGAGGTTTGACTGGAGGCAGTTCCTTAATTCTCCTGTACTTCATTTTCTGCTTCTTTGATATGAAGAGAAGTAAATGTACTCTGACTCTCTTCTCGATTAAAATAATTCTCTGCTAATAAATGGAAATACAATAACTCTACAGCCCTCTCTGGGGCCAGAGTTGCAGATCAGGGATGTGAAGGTGCAGTTGCCTTCATCTGCAACAACCAGCTCCTTCCTGTCCCCTTGGGTTCCACACAAGATCTTGTGTCTTTTTGTAGTGCCTGGGTCAAGTAAGTTGCTGCTGTGAAGTTAAAAGGAGTTGTCTGGGAAGCTTGGAGTCATCAGCAATGATGTTTAACAAACCTTGGGCTGTTGGAGAAGTGGGAGGAGGGGAAAGGGTCCTGTGGAATCATGGACTGGTTTCACTGATGCCCAGGAGATGATTGAAAAGCTGTCAGGAGATGGAATATAAATCTGTGTAGCCTCAGCTGCAAACTGCTACCTCACATCGTCCACTCCCTGTTAGAATAAACAGATCCTGGAAGTCTCTTTCTTCCAGGTCTGCCATTTATCTCCCTCTTTGATCAATTCAGTAGGATATGCTGCTTTTTTTTAGGTATGAAGGGTACTTTCTGTCATTCATTTGATGAAGTGACAGATTATATTCTGTTTTAAAAATCCAAGAGAAATGTTGCCCATTCTGAATCAATGTAAAGGAGACTGATAAAGGAATTGCAAGGGAATTGTTCTCTAATAGGAATGTTCACGGCAGGGTTTGTTCCTACTGGAGATGGGACTGATATAAATTATTATCAGCAAAAGTTGCAGAAGATCCAAATAATCTTGTGCAAATAAAACCAGAAGCCAATTTTAAGGACTACTCTGGATTACATTACAACGAAATTATTTAAATAGCATTTTTGGGGATCATCCACATCCTGCAAGTGCCCTGCAGACCCTTGAATGGGAACTTCTTCCCCAGGTCCCCAGCAGGCATCTCTTGACTGCAACTCCATCACCTGTACCAAGTGTTCAGGAGTGGGTTTTATCCAAGTGGCAGGGCTGTGTGGAGTGTAGGGGGGAGTCCATGCCCAGCTGCAGTGTTGCAATGTTTATCCCCCCTCCAGCTGTAGATTCCAGGTCAGCATAGCTCAGCTCACCTCCCAGATGGATTGTGACCCAGTCCATGCAATGATGGCACAGCCTGCACCCAGACCCTAAACCTTCCCCCAGACCCTAAACCTGCACCCAGACCCTAAACCTGCCCCCAGATCCTAAACCTGCACCCAGACCCTAAACCTGCCCCCAGATCCTAAACCTGCACCCAGACCCTAAACCTGCCCCCAGATCCTAAACCTGCCCCCAGATCCTAAACCTGCACCCAGACTCTAAACCTGCACCCAGATCCTAAACCTGCACCCAGACCCTAAACCTGCACCCAGATCCTAAACTTGCACCCAGATCCTAAACCTGCACCCAGGAGAGCGCTGAGCACTGCCAGGAAAAGGGCCCTGCACTGGTAAAAATCCCAGTAAGACACTCTGAGAGGAGTGCCTGCCCTCCTCTTTGCCCTGATCAAAGCAAGAGCACTCAGAGCAGGCTCTGAAGGAAAGCAGATGTGGGGAATGGGTGCACTTCAGCCCTGTGTGGTCTCATATCTCTGTTCCCACTCTTGCCTTTGGGGACTGCTGTGTGTCCCGGGGGTGAGAGGCTCTGCAGCCCATCCAAGGTGCCCAGAACTACCTGGGAGCCCCCTCCCAACAAGATGCCATTTCTTAGATCTCTGAGCAATCTGCTCTGCTCAACCTCTTCTTCCCCAATTCATAATGCTGCTGTCAGGTTGGATTACAGCCCTCTGCCTTCTCTGTCTCAGCTTAAAATACTTGTGGTTTCATATTCTGTCAGAAGAGATATATAAGAGAAGAGCTTTGCTCAAAGTGCAGACGATGATGGAAAAGGAATGTGTTGCTACAAATTCCTGCAGGAGCCTTTATTGGATTCCTCAGGACATATTGGAAAGCAAAACTATAGGGAGGGAGTGAACAGTAAGGGGGGAATAGGGAGCTCATGGGAGCTGCATAGTGTGGTATTGTGGGAGAGATAAGACAAGCCTGTGGCTTGAGCAGAGATAACAGTGAAAGAGTTTCTACAGTTATCTAGGCAATTTCTGTCATTCCAGCTGGAGAAAAGAACCCCCACCCAACACCTAAAACAGAACTGAATGTCCTGTGAAGTTGCTTTATGGAAATATAAGTCCCTTACCTCTCACTGTCTTTGTGACAGGAAGAAATTTCCAGTGATGGGGTGACTGGACACAGTCCCAGAAATCCTGATCAGCTTCTGCTGGAGGAACACATTTGCTTCTGCCCCAGCTTCACAGTATCAGCTGCCACTGCAACTCCTGCAGTTCAGAAACTCATTTCTTAAAAATATAAGACCCCAAACTTGTCTCAGCTTGGAGCAGAACCAGCTGTAAATCACGTCTGAAGAAGCACCCACGCCACATTTATCTCGTGGGATTTATTCCTTCTGGCTTTCCAGCGGGAGACAACGTGGATGTGGCATTTACTTTTTTAAAACCTCATTTCCTGATTTTTTAAAATATTATTCCTCAGTCTCCCAGACATACGTTCATGTGAAGTGTTGTCTTTTACTGTACCTGCTACCCCTCGAGATCCCTGTTCCCTGTAAAAGAGGTATGTTGGTTGCAACTCCATTTGGGTTTGCTTTGCTAACTGAGATAACAGTGATTGCACTCATCAGCCTCAGATTTTGATATCGGATTAGACTGAACACTTGTGTTTTACAGAGCAAACCCACCCCTGATTTAAGCTAATAGCTCTGTATTAATTCTGTTGCAGTCTCTATGCAATGGAGATTAATTTCTAACTGGGAATTTGGCAAGTTGGTAATTCTTCAACGAAAATTCAAAAAGTTTAAAAGTGTTACAACTTCTAGGGATAAAATATGAATTGTGGATTTGAGGCTGATAAAAAAAATAGTGGGGCACAGAAGTATCCATCACTGTTCTGGATGTCCTGGGATGGACTGAAGATCTCCTGCCAAAGCAGGACATTCCCAGAGAGAAATGGAGGTGGCCATGAGTAGAATTCCCAGCTCTGGGAAGAAGGGTAAGTCCTGCCAATAAAATCAAAGTCCACTGCTAATTTCAGACTTGATGTGAAAATGGTTTTTGATGTTCCACCCTCAGTGTGCATTTATTGAAAACAATTTCTTCCCAGTAGATAAACCAAAGTGCAGGGAACCCTTTTGAGTAAAGCCCAGGGTGACTCCAACAAATGTCAAACCAACTGAGAGGTGGAAGAGAAAGTTGGGAGGTTCTTGTGTGAACTGCACAGTTGGAAGAGATGGTCAGGTAAAGCAGGATAAAGGAATGGACAAGCTGCATCACCTGGACACGCAGGTGGAGAGCAAAGACAATTCCTGTGCTGGTGGGCAGCCTGGGGCCGTGGGCCATGTGGACATCGAGGTATCAGCCCCTCAATCTTCTCTCAGCTACGGCCGAGCACCTGCCCCTGCTCCTCCACATCCATTATCTGCATTATCCACATCCTGGAGGGAATTATGGAGCTGTGCTGGTTGTCCTGCATCAGGCTGACTCTGGTTGGTTATATCACACCAACATTCAGCTCTTATCAAAGTGTCCTGCATGCCTCGGAAGGATCAGTGCCTTGGGATAAACGCGGGGAGAAAAAAGYGATGCGAGTGGCTGTAGGTTTGAGTATTTGATCTCAGTATTTAAGCAAAGGATTTTGATGGAATATGTCAGCGACCAAGTGGGATTGAGCTAAAATACTGGTTTGTCCAAGGACAATTGTGACAGACCAGTAAAAGCTTTTGATAAAGCAATTGTTTTTCTAAAACTCCCGAATTCCAAACTAATTTGAAACGAATTTAACATCTTGTCTTTTAACATGGAGGAAGACTCCTTGGCCTCCATCACCTACAGGTTCAGAAAAGGAATTCTTTATTCTAAGTTCCTAATGATTAACTCATTCAAATTCTCATAATCCCAGAACATGAGGGACGTTGCATGAAGACTCACAATGAAGCTTTATAATCACTCCCTGAGGATACCTTATCAGAGGTAACCTCTGTTTTTCTAACCTATTTCAGTCACTCAGGTAAGAATAAGGTTTAGAAATCCACTTGCTTCTCTCACAGGCACCAGGTAAGAGAGGTAACAAACCCCTCACCTGGAGCTGAGCAGTTTTTGGTGGGTCCTCTTCTTGAAAAGTCCACATCAGCTGCATCTTAATTTAACGTGTTGATTGCCCAAAGGTGGGAGGCATTGCCAAGAAAAAAAATGAGAAATAAGGGCTCAGACATCACCAACCACCCTTTTTCATGTGAAGGAGGAACAGAGGAGACAGTGCGACATCGATCTGACCAGGACTGGGTATGGAGAACCCAGAGATCATGGAGTAAATCAGAGGCCATGGCCTGCTTGTGCTCAAGGGCTCAGTCACTGCCCTGGAATGGACACTCACCTCCTTGGCCATGTCCTCTCTTGGGTCTGACATTTGCTGAAAACCTCCCCCTCCCCATGCCAGGCCTGTCTGCCTGAGGCTGCTTTGGGCAGGGTCATTTCCAGGTGATCACTTCTGTTTTAGCAGCCAATCAATTGATTTAATTGTTACTGATCTTTGTACCACCACGCGTGACTTCAGTAAATCTCTCTCTACAAGGTCCTTGTTACTCCAGGCTCCTGCAGTGGTATTTTGAATGATATTTTTGGTCGGGGAATTTCTTCCTGCCGTGGAAATCTATTCTCATATCACCACTGAGGCTTCATCCCTACACAGAGCAGTGCCCACCAGATGGACCATGGATAGAACCTGCACAAAACCCATTCTCAATATTGCTTAAYACGTTGCTTTCTGTTATAGAAATAATTTCCCTTGGGAGAATTGATCTTCAACTTATTTAAGAAGTAATTTTAAGAGAGGAATTGTTTAATATTATAAATAATAATACTTTATTATTATAAAACTATTCTTTTCAATTATCTAAAGAGAAATTAAAAAAAGAAGGGGAAGCCTTTGCCCTGTTGGTGTCCAGCCCACGGGACATGATGGCAATGGAGTTATGCAGTTATCTTTAAGCTCTCTCATCTCTTCATTTTCTTTCTACTTTCTTCTTCCACAGTCAGGTTCTCAACCCCTTCTCTTGTTGTCCCAAATTTTTGTTTTATTGCTGATAAGAGAGAAGTTTCCTTATTTCATGTGTTGGCCATAAAACCTTTTACTTTTGCCATTTTCTGTTGCTTTTCTGATCTGAGCTCCCTCACTGTTGTTGTCAACCCCACCTTTTGACATATACAACGATGCTTGACCTTAGATCTTGGATTTCTCCAGCTTTGGAGAAGTTCCTCTTTGATGGGGCCGGAGTCTCTCCTGCTCCTTTTCCCTCTCTGTCTGTATTTCCATTCCAGCACTGTCCTGCACCCAAACTGAGTGCAGATGGCAGGGGTTGGGTAGCGTGGTTGTCTCCAGGAATCTCTGAGGTGGTGTGTCCATGCCTGGGCAGATGCCAGGGGCTGCAAACAAGCTGTAGATGGACAGTTGTGCGAGAGCTGCTTCCCTTTGGCACAGGATGGGCGGCACAGGGAGAGCAGGATGCAGGGAAGCATCGCAGGGCTGCGTGCAGGGCGCACTCCTTCATCCCTCCCCCATCCCTTCCTCCACCAGACACCTCAGAACGGCCAAGCTGAGAGTCAGGGCAGCAGGAACAGGTAGGACGGGTCTGCCGTGCCTGTGGCTTTTCTGTGTGCCTGCACCCAGCAGAGTGGGAGGCTCTGCAGGCCCCTCCATCGGGAGCTGCTAATGATTCCCCCTGCCCGGAGGACACGGCCGGGATCGATGGAGGGTCAGCAGCATTTCCCAGTGCCCAGCGCAGCCCAGGGGTCAGGCAGCTAATCATCACTGCTATCTCGCTGTGCTGTCCAGCCCAGGGCGACTGGAGGTGCATTAAAGATTAAACAAGAGCTGGGGGGTCCAGGGAGTGCGTTGGAGTCGTTCCAGGGTGGGTGGGCAGCAGTTGGCCCAAGCAAGTGGATTTGTGCTGCAGCGGCCCCGACTTTAGATCTTTCAGCCGAGCAAACTGGCGGCATCTCTGTTGAGACAAAAAATGCCTCTAGCTAAAATTCCACTATCTGACCTCAGAAGGGCTCCAGCTGCTTCTGCCACCAATGGAGCAGCTCGAAGAAGAGTTCTGCAGACGTTGGCCATGCTCAAAGAGAAGCCCATTTCTTCAGAGGGACTGGTAGGGCACAGCCTTCCTCTGCCTCACTGCCCCGTCAGCCTGGGTGCTCACCCAGCATGACGGAGCCTTGGTACTGTCTCAGGAGTGTCTGTCACCCACCAGCACCAGGCCGTGGAGATTTACTGTAGGACCTGGACACCTTTTCCAAGGTGGGAGGATTAAATGGTGCCCTTGCTTGCCATGCTCATTCCTAATACCTCCAGCCTCTAAAATCAGTACAGTGCAACTCTGGTCCCTGCTGGAATACAAACATACCCATGGGATTAGGAAAACACTTCCCATTTGGGGTGTGCTCGGTGGGACGGTCTCATCCATGGCTCTGAATGCATCAGACTCAGCCTCGGCGCTGATTCAGGCAGGCAGCTCACAGCCCTTCCTCCTCTGCAGGGCTATCAGTGCGTTGGGTGTTACTGTCCAGGGTTAATGTGTCTGTTCCGACTCCCATGGCCATGGGACCGTGTTCATATCTCGCTCTGGGTGTTCATGAATTGTCACCACTCTCTGTGCCTGACAGGAGGGAGGGAGGGAAATGTGTGGACAGCTTTGGACGCTGTCTGGGGCTGTGTGGGCTGAGGAATCAGCACTGGCTGACTGACATCCTGCCCATCCTGCCCTTCAGCTCCCCAGATCCACAGCTGTTCACTGAGCCTCAAGTTCACAGCCACCTTTGGGCAGTTAGAAAGAGAAGAGCAGAGGATAAGATTCATCCAGAGTAAGGTGCCAAACCACAGTTTCAGCCAGGAAGTAAAGGTGGGACTCGCCATTCCTTCTGGCAAAACTTAAAAACTGTCCACTTCAAGGATAATCCATTTCAAGACTTGGCATTTAATCAATGATCCTTCCTAAGGAATCCTGGCATGAAGCTGTGTCAGAGGAGGGTTAGGTTGGATATCAGGGAAAGGTTCTTCCCCAGAGGGTGCTGGGGCACTGAACAGGCTCCCCAGGGAATGGTCCCAGCCCCGAGGCTGCCAGAGCTCCAGGAGCATTTGGCCAACGCTGCCAGGGATGCATAGGGTGGGATTGTTGGGGTGTCTATGCAGGGCCAGGGGTTGGACTGGATGATCCTTGGGGATCTTGTCCAACTCAGGACATTCTGTGGTTCTGTGATTGTAGGACACAGTGAGGGCTCTTGGCCTGAGCTTCCTCAGCTAATTCAGTGTCCCCATCTGAGCCCTGGGATCCCTTTCTGGCCAGTGGAAGAATCAGGCCCACAGAGGATGAACACTTTCTAAGAAGGGCCATGTGAGCTGTCCTGAGCCTTTTTCCCTCTCTGAGTACGAGCAGAGCCCAGGGGGACTGGCTGATCCTGGACATGTCACTGCCCAGCCCCAGCACGGGGCTGAATCCCACCTGGGCAGTGCTGGGCCCTGGACTCACCTGCACCCTCCCCTCGCTGACTGGGGGTGACAGCTCCAATGCCAACAATGACGTTAACTGAAGCCATTTTTGGCTCTGCTGATCATCTAGGATTGCTTTGGATCATGGGACTTCATACTCCTCATCTGGACTGATTGTAAAGCTTCCTCTCAACAGGCTCCCACCCGGCTTTGCCAGAAAAGCTGCTCAGAACATGGGCTGCAGTTGCTATTTTTATCAACTGAGCATTATGTATTTTGTGTGATACAAGGGAAGTGTTATTCATTTACTGGAATTATCCTTTTATCAAGTCAGTTTCCTATTGCATTTCACCCTTCAGTGCACTGGCAGTTCATTCTTTTAACAAGGCTGTTTCTATTCTTGAAAGTGTATTTAAGAGGTTTTGTAATTTCACTGTGAGATACAGAGTGTTTCCTTTTCTTTTAAGGAATGTGTTCCAAGCATCCTTAAATCCTGGAGAACTTGGAGCAACAATGAACAAACCTATCAAGAAATTAAAAGATAACAAACAGGGCCTCATGAAAACTTTCCCTGAATTATCTTTGAAAAGCATCTGTTATTGTATGTTAATTTTAAACACTTTTTACTTCTCAGATTTTGTTTTCTGCTTCCTGTTGTAGTCTTTGTTTCCCCAGTCCTGACTTGTGCTGGAAATCTGCTCCTGGCTTGTTTTGTAAACCTTTGGTGAGACTTGGGAAAGGAGTTCAAGCAGTGGTGGCTGAACTGTGCAATGTGTGATTTGAGGTGTTCAGTCACCCACAATCCCAAATCCAGCATTTTTATGGAGTGAGTTGCCACAAAGCAGGACACCGTGGGGTAATGAATCAGGCAGCAGGCAATGCTAGGGCAAAGAAGTGAGGCTGAATTTTGTCTCTCTGGGGTCATGGGCCATGGGGACAGCACTGAAACCATGAGGGACCCCTCTTCCCCAGGGGCTTGAATGGCCACTTTTGACTCTGGGCTCTTCTGCTCAGTCACAGGCTGTCATTTGTATAATTTTTTTTTCATGTTCAAACAAAAAAATTCTTCCAGGGTTTGATCATTCAGACATCTGGGTGAGGGAGTCATTTGTGTGGGCAAAGGCTTATCCTGGGAGGTTTTAACAATTCAAAGTAAGTATATCTTCATGGAAGATTCAAAGGTAAGAGGGTTTTTTTTAACCCAAGATTTTAGGATGGGTCAACATGGTAGAGAGCAATGTGTTGGAGATTTTGGGATTGAAATTCAGTTCTGGAAGCCAAACTGTACTGGTAAATAAATTCTGTGAATCTTAGTCTATGTGGTTTTTTGCCCATGTCTGAGTTCTCGCAGCCTCCTCAAACACTGCACCACATAAGCAGTGTAAAAAAGAGATGTCTTAAAACATTTGAACCCACAGGTGAAACTTGCACTTGAAATAAAACCTGCTTTGCCCACAGAGGAATGTAGTTATAGGAAAATTCAGCTAGAACTCAGCTAAGAATTCAATCTGTGACATTCTTCAATTAACCCAATTAACCTAATACAATGATTCTGCATGGGATGATGAGACAGACAAGTTTTCTCCCAAGGACTAGAAATAACCTGTACATGTGCTTGTCAGAATAAATATTGTGAGAAAACAAAGCAGACAGAAGAACCTAACAGTTATCAATGGGGATATTGAATTAACTGACCAAGAGCCCTCACCCTGCCATAGGATCACAGAAACAGCAGGTGATGAGTAATTGCGTTATGCATCACTGGTTTTTCTTGGGTTTTACTCCTCTGTCCCCTTTTCATTACTATTATTATTATAATTATTATTATTGATTACATTTATTTTGTTTCAATTATTAAGCCGTTCTTATCTCAACCCATGAGTTTTGCTTATTTCGATTCTCCTCCCCACGGGGTGTGTGGGGTGAGTGAGAGGCTCTGGAGTGTTGAGTTGCTCTCTGGGGTTAAAGCACAACTCAGGTACCTCCTGCTTCATAAGTGCCCTGGCACTTCTTCGACTGGGCTTCATTCTCTGATCAATTTGCTCCTATCACCTTCCCTAGGGATTTCACCTGAGCACAGACAAGGACACAGCACTGAGCTAGAAGGATCTTGGGCTTGATGGAGATTTGACAATCCTGTGTTCTCGTGTCTAAATCAGGAGAGTTCTGTACACCCTGTGCACCTCTTAGCTATATTTAGATGTAATGTACACACTTCATGTAAATCTGGGAAAAATCAGACAGCTGTCATGCTGCTAAGAATTGAATGGAAGAGCTTTTAAAAATATCTAATTTGTGATGTAGTTCAGCAAACAAAACCAGATGAAATATATTCTACTGTGTCTAAGTGAGAGCGAACGGCTTAATTGGGAGTGAGAGTGAAAGAGTCCTTCCACTGAATTGTATAAAAACATAAGAGTTAAAGGGAAAGTAGGTTCTTAGCAAGACAAATTGAAGCTCCCACATCTACATTTCAAAGCCTTCATTGTCCCAAGGCAAGACAAACAAAATGACATTTGCATRTTCACTGACACTGGAGCAGTGTCCAAAGGCATCAGGCAAATGGAAGAAACTGAGAGGAGGGAGGTGAAATTACCATACAATGATTTCCCTCAAACTGAAAAATGAGATAGAAGGAGTAGGAGGGGAAGCTCCTAAGAGAGTCCTTTGATGCTTGTTTTTTCTGAAAGGAAGGCGTACATGGGAGGTTGTGATTTACAACTGCAGTTCAGCGATAGCTAAATCTGACTTGAGGGCTCTCAGTGATCCAGCCTCCCGACTCAGAGAGCTGAGCTGGAATAAACTTCTTGTGCCAGTTCAGGTTTGTTCAAACAGGGCTGATTGGTTAACTTTGTGCCAGCCTGTTTCATGTCAGATGTGCCATCAGCACGCAAAGAGAAGCAGAGTTTTGCTGGACCTCGCTCCGCCTGTCTGGGGCCCTTTCCATCAGCCCTTGGTGCTCTCCACCCACCCACGGAACCTTCAGCTCGCTGCCTCCACACATTGTCACCCCCTCCAGGTGCAGATCAGGGCCTTCTGTGTTTCTTTGCACTTTGCATATTTGGCATCTCTGGCCCTGTCCTTGTCGTGGATCTTCACACGGGCCTTGCCCGGCTCGGTGCTTCCACATCACCTCCACTGTCACAACACCACCGACCTCCCCACGGTGTCCTTCGCAAGCCRGAGTCACACTCCTGGCCTCAGTGGCCTCACACTGCGAGCAAAACATCCCTCTTTGCCCTCCTGCAGACAGGATTCTGCTCACTGCAGCTCTGGTGACACCCGGGCAGGGTGTCATGTGCAGGTGCTGCTGTGAGGCCACGTTGGAGAAGTGTAGGACCAAGGTGAAACCCCTGGAAAAAGCCTCCAGGAAGGACAAGGATACTGCTGGCCCCTCATTACTGTCTGTGCAGCAAGGATCTTCGATGGAATTTGTGACAGGGCAGACACCTTGCATGGAGAGTGTCTGGGAAACCTTGCAAGACTCTTAAYTCCTTCCCCTCCATGAAAGAGTGGCAGCCTGGGGAAGGGTGTGCATCCATGGGAAAGCAACTCTCAAAACKGAGCCATAGGAATCACAACAGTGCTGGTTGAAAGAGACCCTTGGAAGTCTCCAGCCCAGCCTTCCCTGGAGCAGGATGAGCCCAGGACTAATCAGGATAACCAGGGCTTTGTACAACTGAACCTTGTAAACACTGGGGGATAAACTCTCAGCAATTAGCCCAAGGCTGCACCACCCTCCCAGACAGCGAGTGTTTCCTGATGCTTAACCTGAGCCTCCTAAGCTCCAGTTTGTGTTTCTGGACCCTTCCTACATGTCTGGCACCAGTGACAAGAGTTTGGCTCTGCCATCCTTGCATATTCACCCTTCAAAAAGTCACAGGCTGCTCCAAGACACTGCTCAGTCTCCTTTCACCCAGCAGAGGAGGCGTTGCCTTCCCTCCACCTCTCTGCCGAACCAGCCCATCCCTCTACCCCTCCTGGCAGATCGTGTGCCCCAGGCTTTGACCATCTTGACTGGTCCCTCTYCAGTTTCTCCCCGTTGTTCCTGGACTGGGAGCTCACAAGTGACCATGGTGTTCCAGGGGCACTGAGACAAGAACTTCTGCTTTTAGCTGTTCCCCACACAGACTCAGCAGGCAGCTTGTCTTGTTTGCAGTGTGACTGCCAGCTCATGTTCAGGCTGGCATCCACCACCACCACCAGCCTTTGGCAGCAGGACTGCAGCTCAGCCAATCTGCTCCTGGTTCAACTGAGTTTTCTGCTTTTCCTGCCCAGATTTTCCCAGCCTGCCACTGACACTGCTGGGAATGATGATGCAAAAGCCTCTGTAGTTGTTCCCAGCCAGATGTGTTCTCCTGTTTCACCGTTCTGTGTGCACTGTACAGCTCTTCCTGTGCTTTGCAGCTCCCAGGGCGTGTGTCAGGCTTGGGACTGGGCTTCTGTGCCTGTCCCTCCCTCAGGCTTTGGTCAGGGCTGTGCCAYGTCCCACTGCCTCCCACCACAGTGAGCAATTCCACACTGAGAACACTGAGAGCTCTGCTGAGAGCTTTACTATTCATCCTTTTCCCAAAAAAGCTCCTCCTTTCTTTTCCAAAACGTGCACATCGATGCCTATGCACAAATGTAGGCATGGCTGTACCTGCACGTGACTGCACACATTTACACACGTGCACACGTTTACACTCGTGCACACACAGCTGCACACACGTGCACACACAGCTGCACATCTGCAGGCACCCGCAGGCACACAGGCACATGCACACATCATATCACAGGATGGTTCGGAAGGACCTTAAAGCTCATCTCATTCCAACCCCTTGCCACAGGCAGGGACACCTTCCACTAGCCCAGGGTGCTCCAAGCTCCATCCAACCTGGCCTTGGACACTTCCAGGGATGGGGCAGCCACAGCTGCTCTGGGCAACCTGTGCCAGGGCCTCCCCACCCTTCACAGTGAGGAATTCTTTCCCAATATCCCATCTAACCCTCCCCTTTGGCAGTGGGAAGCCATTCCCCTTTGTCCTGTCCCCTGTCTCAAGTCCCTCTCCAGCTCTCTTGGAGCCCCTTTAGRCACTGCATCCTTCTCTTCTCTGAAAAAACCAAACCTGCTGTTAAGCTAAACAGTGTCCGGCAGCAATGCCCAGGAGCAATGCCCACAGGATTCCTGTGACAAGACACATTCTTATCTTGGTCATCTTTTCACTGTGCTCGAGGTTAATTTGGAGCAGTGCCCTGGCATCCAGCCCCTGAGGTTCCCTGAGCAGCAGAGGTGCCAGGGCAGGGCACTGGGTGTGTGGTGACATCTGTGTCCCACCAGGGATCCATCCCAGGACTCATCCTGCAAGCACAGGTCCTGACTTTCCCAAACCTGACYAAGGTTTACTCATTTCAGGGACATCCAAACAGGACCTACGACCACCACAGCTGGCAACACAGCAAAGAAGGTCATGGTGAGGGACCTGTGGACTACTTGGAGGAAAGATTGGTTTCTCAAGCTATGAAGACACTGGTGACCACTTTCATTCTTTTGCTTAAGATCTGTGACAGCTGGGCTGGACTCCTGGGGATAGGGATGCACAGTCCCAGAGTGGATGCACGGTCTGTGTGGAGAATCTCTGGAGTAAGGAAGAAGCTACTTGTGATGGTGAGTCATGGGAAGGTGAACATGCCCTTCTGGAAAAGGTGAAACATTTCAGAGCTGTTTGAGCCAAACTCAGCTTGGCCTCTGACTGTGACACAGCCTGATGTGGGATATTTCCACAGGACCCATCACCTACTGTCTTCCCAGTATCTCATGTGCCTCCTGCAGCCAGATCTGGCTTGGACTCAGGAAGCGAAGTCAGACAACACAAAGCTCTGTGCATTCACCGCAGTGACTCTTGCAGAGAGACCCTTCAGGCTCTTTTCTCCCCTCCAGTCAACTTCTGGGCATATCTTTGGTTCTAGTACTGCCATGACAGTAAACACCTCAATTCCCATGGGAATTAAGATTATTTCTGTGACTGGGATTTTAAAAGTCACAAGGATTTGGTTGGCAGAACCTGCAGGGTTGATCCAGGGGCCTGCAAGGGAAAATACCACCTGACAACAAGAAATGTAGCAAAATCACAAGTTTATTGTTTCTGTTCACTCCATGCAAAATGTCAGGTTATGGTAGCATTCATCAGAGTGCCCTGTAAATCAGCCATGATGATTTTCCTTCCTTATTCTCAAAGCAGAGGCACTCAACAACAACTTGTGTAGCTGCTGGTAGTCTCAGGTGAGCTCTCTGACCCTAATCCAATGGGGTTTTTTTTGCTCCCATGGTGGCATTTCAGAAGACTCGCAGAGTTTCCAAGCCTCCCAAGACAAAGGCAATAGGATCATGGAAAACTGGCAATAGGATCATGAACCCACACAAAGATCTGTAACCACAGGGGGAGGATAGAGCCAGGATTTGCTTCAAGGGGCTCTTGAGGAACTGGCCCAAGTCCTGGAGCCTTGTTTCTGCTGTTTTATGTTCATTTYAATCACATTTCCTCCACGATCTATCATCATGGAATACAATGCGTTCTTTCCCGCTCATCCCTAACGAGCCATTCACAGCTCCCTTTCTGTGAAATGTTTTCCCCTGAAATTCCTAGTGGAAGATACTGGGCACAAAGCCATGGAAGCTGCTGTCCTGCCAGTCCTCAAAGCAGACCAGCCACAGGCACTACCACTGGAGCCCTCCTTGCCGTGTGGACAGTGCATGACAGTGGAACGAGGACACTCATTTTGCATCAGAGGCTTTGCCTGAGATTATCAGGCTGATTTTTGCCAAGCTGAAAGTCTCTTGGAAGTGTTTAAATCTTTAAAGAGGGAAAAACTGAAATGTCTGATGTGGCAGAGTAGTGAAGAGGGCACCAAAATAGGGCTACTGTGAGTAATGTCTTACTTGGGGGTTCCAGGAGTTTCCAGTTTGACCAAAAAAAATGCTTGTGGGAATTTCTGCAGAGGATACTGTGAATATTTTCAGGGAATGCTGAACATCCTAAAGTGTGAGATTCTTAGGGGAATTTGATCTTAGAGGTGTATGCTAAGAATATGGAAAGCAAAATGTCTCATGCCTTCCTCAGAATCACCCAGTCAGGATCCAAGTCCTCCACACTCAGAGCTTTCTTATCTTTGCCAGAGCAGATGAAGCCACCGACAATGTCCAGGGCTGAAACAAATTTGACTCCTTCGAAAAATCAGGTAAAACCAATTTTTGGAGACGTCTGAAGGTATTCCTGCATCTTCTCCAACTCAGCACGGTGCTCTGGCTGCCTTGACAGTTGTCGAGAACAAGGGCGACCCAAAGGCAGGTCTGACCCCCTCGATACCTGCTCGGGGAGCACCGGAGGGGCAGGGGGGCTCGGGGAGGGGGTGAAGCAGGGGCTTTGACAGTTATTGTTCACTAAAGTGAGCAGCCGAGCCTAATGCGGGTCATTCACTCCCCGCTCCCGCCCGGTCAGCCGCAGTATTAGCGCTGGTCAAAGGTCTCCCCAAACATTTACCATCCATTAAAAGCTAACCTTTCCACGGGGATGCTTGAGCTCTGAGGCCCTGGATAGCTGCAGGCGATGCACGGGGCTCGCTGCTTCTCCGGGGGTCTCTCCCTGTCCAACCCAGCTCCGCCTGCGCCGGGAGAGCGGCATTCCAGGGGCGGACGCTCCCTCCCGCCTCCCATCCCTCCTCYAGCAGACTGAGAGCCGTGAACAGCTCGCTGGCAGCTGGACATTCCTTGTGGGCACTGTCAAGTTTGCTGGTCTTCTGCCTCCAAAAACAAACAGCGAAATGTATTTGAGATTGGAGCTTAGCAGGAAATGGTTTTAAATGGTTTTCTTTCCTTGGCGGGGCAGGTTGTCAAAGATTTGGAATTTTTCCCATCATATATTGTGATCAAAGCAGAAATCGTGGAGTGTCASTTTGGGTTTTCAATGGGGTCTATCAGATTTGTCATTCACATTTAACTTGGTGGATGGTGAGCACATCAGGACGGCAGGGAGAGGGAGAGAAAGGGAAAATGCTTATGAGAAAGAGCCTAAAGTATTTGACAAAGCTGCAGAGAGCTCAGGGAGAGCTTTGCCTCACTCAAGACTGAACAAGAAACTCAAGATCTGACTCAGTAAGAGTGTTAAACGTTTAAGATTAGGCTTATGGCTCCATTAAAGCCTTTTATTGGCACTGGATATGGCAACAAAGCAGAAGCTTCACTAAAAGTCCTGAAAATAGGTATAATAACAATAATAACAATTTGTTGCTATGATTGTTATTAATGTTATTGTTATTATTATTGCGTTTCAGTGGAAATAGGCACCTGGTTAAATTGAAATATATGCTAATCTCTGACCTGTAAAAACAAAGAAACCTGATGGACATTCAGGATGAACAATTTAACACTGAACTGGGCCCACTTCCAACATTTCAACTGGAATTATAAGAACATCTTTTTAAAACCTGCGGACATGCTGCTCTAAGGACAGTGACTCACTCTATCACAGCTTGGTCCATCTACGTTCTCAGACRACCCTTGGCTGTCAGGGCTGGGTTCCAGGGCCAGGAATCCTCCTCCTTTTCTCCAAGCCCAAAGTTCACAGTGCAGAAGCAGCAGCCCTGGTTCACTCTCTTATGCCCTCAGCTTTGCTTTTTTTTTAAAATCCCACGTCTAAAGGCACACTGTCCCCTTCTGCTTTGCAAATGGGATTTCTTATGGTTCCCCCTTCCTTCCCTTTCTCCCCTATTTTCCAGTTCTCCCTCCTTTAACCACCTCTGTCCTACCTCAAGGTTTGAGAGATGCTCCTGGCAAACACCTGCTGAGCCTCACTTTGCTGGCAGCTCTGTGTCACCTTCTACTTTGGAGCCAGTTTACATTTGTGATTTTGGCTTGAAGTGTTGCCATAATGAGCCAGCATTTGTCTGAAAATAAAGCATAATATACCCATAAATCAAGCATTATATATATATATATATATATATATATAAAAATATATTTATATGTGGGAGAGAAGGGATTTTTAAAATTTTCTGGATTTCAAAAGTTTTGGACTTGAAATGAAACACTTCCATCTGTGAAAAAGTACAGAATGAATGAATTTGGGTTCAAAGCTGCTGAAGGAGTTGTTCAGCTGCTGAACTGCTGAAGTTCCTCACTCTGCTGCTTCTGCTTTTACCCTCATAAGGGGAGAAGACAAATCTGCATTCCAAGTTCTTTGTACAGCTTTCTGTTGCTGTTGSTTAGGATGAAGTGAGCTCTATGGAGTTTAAAAGAGGATGAACATGGGAAATGGAAGCTGAGAGGGGCAGAAAGCTTTTCCCTGTTCAGGAACGTTCTTCCAGGGGATCAGCACCTCCTGGATAAGGAGGCATCAGCCAGCACCAGCATCTCTTGGAGCTCTGGCCAGGAGAGATCAGCAGAGCTCGACTGCAGGGACAAGCGAGACAGCCCCCGCATTAAATCAGCCTCACAAAGTAAGTAGAAAGTGCCTCAGAATGTCCCCATCAAAGCCTAATTATCTGCTGACTTCTTAGACATGAGAGAATTTTCTTTGTCTATTTAATTTCATGCTTATCATCAAACTAGTCATTAAATAGCTGAGTATTAGGGGAAAAATGCAAAGCTTTCTGGTCTGTCTTGTTTAATCCTTCAGCCCCTCCCTTCCCTCCTCCCCGTCCCACTTTCTCTCTGGCACAGTCAGAGAGGGGAGAGCAGGCAGGGGCTCGTGCTGGGCACTGTGGCAGTCCCTGGGGCCTGGTCTCCAGGTGGGCACGATGTGGGGGTGCACAGTCCCAGAGAAAGCCTGGGATGGAAAATCCCCCAGTCCCACAGCAGAGCTCGGCTCTGGCTGCTCGCAATACGGACTTGGCATCCCACGGGATGTAGCAGAGGTGCAGAAGCCACTAAGAGTGGGATGAGACCCAGAGGTCTGATCATTACAAGGAAAATGAATTGTCTGTGAGTCAGGTGAATCATTTAAAACAGAACCAAAATGATTGAACAGCAAATGGAGCTGGGCTTTGCTGTCTCATAACATATTAGTGGGGGACATTACATGAAATTGGAAAATAAAAAATTGTCAGTCACTGGAAGGCTTTTGTATGCAGGATGAATCAAGGATGTGGAATTGCTGCTTTGGGCTATATTTGAAATCAGGAACATAGAAACATTTAAGCAGAGATTGGCTACTTAAACCAATGCCAACCCTTTCCCACTGGGATGAGCTCCTGCTTTAGGTCTCGGCTGCTCTTCGGCTGGGCCGTGTGGAGGTGATGGGACAGGACTGAGTCTGCCACAGCTCCCTGCAGCCTCCTGGGAAAACCTGGTTCTGGCCATGGCAGGATTTTGGCTTAGGTAACCCAGGACCCACCCAGGGAGGCAATTCCCAGCCTTCACAAGGATTTGTCTACTTCTGCAGTGCAATGTCTCTCCTTCTGAGGGGATATCACAGCCCAATGAGCCTATACAGCAAGACAGTTCCATCAAAAAGACCCTTGATTAAGTATTTTGCCTTGATGCCAACTCCCGCTTTGTGCAGTTTGGTTTCTAACGTCCAGGAGGAACCATTCCCCAGCAGCAGCCTCCAAGCTGTAAACTTTTGACCTGAGCTAATTACTGAATTCACTTTATAGAAGTAATGAGGTTCTGAGCCTCTGCAATGCCTTGGAGGCTCTAGAGAGTCCAAGCCAAAACCTGAGCTCCCTAATCAGTTCTGACTCTGTTTTTTTATTCATTTACTGAGTGCCCTGAGGCACTGCCGCTCCTTGAGCTCCCTGGGAGGAGCTGCAGTGCTGCTCTCCCCAGCCTGCAACGGGGCAAAACATCCCAGCCAGGGCTGCAGGTACACTCGGCACCTCAGTGAGGAGAGGAGGAGAAACCAGTGAGGACCCATGGTCAGAGCAGCAGGGCCAAGAGAGTTGTGCTCAAGTCTTTCCTCAAATCTACTCTCAGGCAACAGAGATCTCCTCCTTCTGCCTCAAACCCCAACAGAGAAACTGATAGARCTTTGATATGTGTGGGATAGCACTGGGGTGACTGTGGGTGTGTAATGACGAAGGAGCTGAGGTGTAGCTGTGCAGGACCATTCATGGACACTGGCAGCAGGAGCACGGCCAGGAACAGGCAGTGGGAACGCTGCGGAGATGTCCCTGTGCTCTGGGCAGTTTGTGATGTCACATCCCCCTCCTTCTTCCTGAGTTCTTCTCACCCAGTACAGGCAGGCCTTAACCAGCAGTCCAAAACTAAGCAAAGGGAAGTTGTGGATGCCTCATCGCTGGATGTGTTCAAGGCCAGGTTGGACAGGGCTTGGAGCAAACTGGATTTTTTCTAGTGGAAGGTGTCCCTGCCCATGGCAAGGGATTGGAAATAGAAGAATTTAAAGGTCCCTTCCAACCTAATAATTCTGTAATTCTATGGCTCTGTGATTCTACCTTTTCCTGGGAATATCCAGGAGCTGTCAGCAGCTAACAAGAGCTGGAGACCTGCACTGAACCCCTCAGCCCCAAGCCCACCACTGATCTCCAGCTGCTCACAGAGCTGATGGCCCCAGCTTTTCCTCTCAAAGCCTTTCCCTTGCCCTTGTGCTTGCTCTGTTTGTCCCTCTCTCCTATGTGCTGGAGCAACCCCAGGGCTGACACTGGGGACAAGGTGACTGTCACCCAGCTCAGGACACTGCTGACCAGCTCAGGACACTGCTGACTAGCTCCACCTCCAGCCCTCCACTCCAGCAACCTCTCACTCTGAGACTGCATGGTGAGAAAAACATCCCCACTTCCCAAGAGGGGGATGGAGAAGGGAAGGTGTCCTGTCCCTGGCCACCTTCATGACCAGTTTGAGGCATGAGTGGTTCTGCAGGCACCTCCTGATGCCAAACCAGCTGTACTGCCATGGTGGGCTCCTGCTGAGCCTCCTCTGTGGGCAGTGGGGGACCCCAAGGTGAGCTCTGCCCCAAAGGGGGACCCCAAGGTGAGCTCTGCCCCTCATTGGGCAGTGTGGGACCCCAAAGTGAGCTCTGCCCCAAGGTGAGCTCCACTCCACATTGGACAGTGGGGGACCCAAGGTGAGCTCTGCCTCACAGGGGGGACCCCAAGCTGAGCTCCATTCCACGTTGGGCAGTGGGGGACCCCACAGTGAATCGCCCACAACCACGTCCTGCCTGCTCACGGCAGAGCCCAGGCAGGCAGAGCTTGTTTTGCCTGCCCAGCCCTGCTGTGCTCAGCCCTGCAGCGTGGGCACGAGCAGTGGGAGCTGGGGCCGGGGCAGGCAGAGCCGCCAGAACGCAGGGATGGCCCTGCTGCTGCTGTGGGTCCCGGCGAGGCAGCGCCGGCAGGAGCAGGGAGAGGGATTTACACTGCAAATCCACAMGAGGCTGAGCTCGAGCACCCGGGGCCAGCGCAGTCATTGATGTGGTGCTGGCAAACCCAGCTCTCCCTGCTGAGGGCGATGTGCTGGGCAATTACATAAGGATGGCACTTTACTTTCTGCTGTCCCTCTGTCTCCCTTCAGACTCAAAGTGCAGACTTTGTGGCCAACCCTGTGTTCAGCCTTACAGGTCAGATAATGGCATTTATCAGGCAGGTTTGAGRCATCACCTCACCTGACACAGGCCAGAGGAATTAACCTCAGTAGTTGCAATGCAAATAATAAGATATTTTTCTTTTGAGTATAAAAATTCCCTAAAAACACATGTGGTATTTCTAATTTTAACTCATAATCATGGAAGTGAAAGTTGTGGCATCTGAAATGCTCAGAAATCTGATGTTTCACAACAGCTGCAGCAGAAAAGTGAAGTGACTGGGGGAAGCAAGAGTGGTTCTCCCAACCAGCTCGTGCTGTGGACACTGGAGAAAGGGTCTGGGCAGGTGGAAATGCACCAAAGTCTTTTGCCATCAGTGGAGATGGGCTGAGTTTGCATCACTTGCTGTGAACAAAGAACTTACTTGGTTTGGAGGCTGCAAGGAAGTGATGCAGAAAAATCTGTGACTGGACAGGTAGGGATAAGATGTGAGCGCCTGTTACCAACACAGATTTATAATATTCTAAAATTATATCATTATAGCATATAATTTTATAATATTATTTATTTTTTAATTCATTAAATCACCCAGCAGGACTTAAAACTTTATCTTGGAAAATTCAGATCCACAAGGATAATAAGCTATAACCAATTCAGTGGTGGATGTGGCCAACAGAGAATGATCTTGAATTTCAGATACTTTTCTTAAAACAAGAATTAAAAATGACAAAAACAATGTTAAAAAAAATGAATCTCTTCATGGTGCGTGGTCACTTTGCTGCCAGTGGAGCTGCCCTGGTTGTGGCCAGCATGACCAGGCAGGTGAGCACACCTGGGTAGGCTCAGGAGACATTGGTTTACCAGGGACTAAAGTGATTATGGATTCCTCCCAACATGCGTAATCCAAAATCACTTGGAGAGAGCAATAAATCCTGGAGCTCTTGTGCCACTCCTCATGTCCCCAGTGGCTGCACCACCACGCTTGGGGCAGTGGGACAGTGTTGGCAAACTTGAAGGAACAAGAAAGTAAATCCATTTCATTAAAACAGCATGGCAGATGTAATTTTGCACATCTCATTTGGTGTTAAACCCACCTGCCTTGTAGTGGGGCAAGTAAAACCCTGCTACCAGTGGAATTGGTGACTGGAGTGGGCAATGCAACTGGACCTGGGAGGAGTCTGAAGTGTGAGGTGAGAGGTGCAAGGCTGGCTGCTGGAGGTAGATTTTTTTGTGATTACACCATTTAGTCTGGTCAGAAAAAACAGATAAGCTTTAGGGAAAACAAGTCCTTCTCTGAATTTGAAATAGAAGCAGCAAATTGCCAGATGGCTCAGGATAGCAGGAGCAGCAGGGCCAGCTTATCACCAGAGATAAGATCTCCAGCACAGCCGTGCACAGGCAGACCCCCAGCCCCCGCTGTGGCACCGTCCCTGTCCCTGTCCCTGTCCCTCTCCCTGACCCTGTCCCTGCAGACATCCCAGCAGGTGGGAAGTGCCACCACTCCAAGGAGTGACCTCACGTCCCAGGGGACATGTGCAGCTCCAGCCCTGCCGCCCAGGAGGCTGAGCCAAACCACTGCCAGTGATGCTCCTCAGCCTCTGGTGGGAGGCTCAGTCTTAGGGAATATAAAAGCTCATGAGGTAAATCTGCCTCTCCATCCCTTGGCAGGTATTTCCCAGCCCCAAGGAAAATATGATTCTTGTTACCCACAGGTAACAAAAGCATCTTGTGAGAAAATGGCAAAATGAAATTCCCAAGGAGAAAGTCAGTGAAAGCACCAGGCCAGTCAGTGCTAGGGCTGGATTTTCCCTTCAGCAGAGTGTGTTGGGTACTGTGTGCAGGCTTGGGAAAAGGATCCCCTCCAAAGGGATCCCTGTCTGCAGCCTGTGCTGCACATTCCTGAGTGCCACTACAGTCCAGAGCTTCCCGAGCTATCCGAACTCCGGGGACCCCTCTCACAGAGCACCAGACTTACCCAGGCACTGGGAAATGGCCTGGAAAGCACCACCCTGCTGTGATTACACCGAGCAACACCAGGCTGGCTGCTACTGACTCACGCTGCCCAGAGAAGCTGTGGCTGCCCCACCCCTGGAAGTGTCCAAGGTCAGGTTGGACAGGGCTTGGAGCAACCCGGGATAGTGGAAGATGTCCCTGCCCATGGCAGGGGGTGGCACCGGATGGGCTTTAAGGTCCCTTCCCACCCAAACCATCCTGTGATTCCATGATTCTGTGACTCTGGCACAGGAGCTGCCAGGCTGGACTGAATGGTGAATTCCATCTTTTATGGCTGCATTCAGTCCCCACACTTTCTCCTGGTCTCCATTAACACAAGAGCCTTGCAAAGGTTTTGTTCAGATTACCGGGGAAGGTTTTAGGAAAATTCCTGTATGACATTCTTCAGAAAGCTCTCCCCCTCACCACTCCAGACAATCCCGTTTTCCCTCTTGGGGGACTCTGGCTGGATTGACAAGAGGAGACATCCATCCTGTGGGTGCATGCAGCTCCCGGGGCCTCTTTGTGTCAGGCTGCTTTAACAACAAACATCTCACAGCCCCTGGAGCATCCCAGCCAGCCTGGGAGACGCAGGGAGAGGTACCCGGCACGTCCAGCTCCTCATGCCTAGATTACCCCGTGGATGAAACGCGGATGAAAACAATTTTCACTTTCTTTTTTTTCATTTTATGATCCCTCATATTGACACACTGTGAGTATGAGGCAGATTGACATCCAGATTTGACTTGGGAAGCAGTTCAGCATTAACCTATTAGGCTAATGAACTCCAGTTATCCAGATTGGTTTGCCAAAATTAGACCCAGGAAATGGGTGTTTATTCAGTGGGAAAGAGAACATAAAAGATCTGCCCCTAAAATTTCCCAAAGCAGCTGATGATGTTGTTTAATTCTGATGGAATTCTTAACCTGACACATTTCAGAGAGACTAACTGTCAGGGAACTGACCCCTGGAAAAATCAGGATAATAGCACATGGTTTTGCTCGCAGATTTTAAGATTTCCCTACGTAAATGTTACATTATGCATCCAGTCCAGGGTTAACAATGCCTAAACAGAATATGGCCTAATACATTTATGCATCAAACAGGGCTGCCCAGTAAATAAATTCAAAATATTTTCAAAGCCAGAGCTTTAAAGGCCTGAACTCAGAGATTTCTGTGGGATTTGGGACTGAGGGGGAATGCCATCTCAGCCGAAGGCAGCTGAGGATCCTGACAGGTTCCTGATGCTGGGCAAAAGGAAGGAGTGTTGGCAGGATTACTGGAATTTCATTTGTTCACTGTCTGGGGAAGGCAATGTTATTTCTTGCCCCTTCTGCCTCCTTGCCTCTGTTGGAGGAGGCTTTTTGCTCCTGTTTCCTGAATTTCAATGATAAGGTCAAACAGGCAGGATCAGCAGGGAAAAGGAACAAGGAATTCAGTCCTGCATGGAGAACTGAGTCGTGTTTAATCATTATTATGATAATATAACATTTATAGTGCAGTAGAGGCATGGAGCTACCAAGAGAACCATGCAATGCCTGCACCAAAAATCCATCAAGGTCAGTATTTCACCTCCAGCAGGCCTGTGAGGCTGCCACCCAGGGAGGATGAAAGCATGAGGAAAATATACTTGCCCAGGGTATTCTCCAAACCTTGAGCCATTTGTGCCTCAAAGATCCCTCAGGCTGGGGGATGCTGCAGTGTTTCTCATCACTGGGTATTTTTGTTTTTCCTTCTATTCCTATTCCTATTCCTATTCCTATTCCTATTCCTATTCCTATTCCTATTCCTATTTCTGTCATATTTCCCCAGCATCATCACAGAAGAGAGGGAGGGAGTGAAATCATAGAGATGCTCCTTGACTCCTTCTTCCCTTGGCCTGACCTTCCCTATCCTTGCCATATCCCTTTCCCTGGGATATTTATGCAGAGGGAAATGATGGTCTGAGCATTTGTGACTCTCGTGGCCACAGATCAGTCCCAAAACTGACYGTGACAGTCGTGCAGAATGTTCTTAATTTGGGAAGATGAGCAGGAAGGTGCAATGTGTCTTTAAAAAGCTCCTTGCCCCGGGAGACTTGGGTCCAGCACATCACCCAACAGCCTGAGAAATTTGATAGATGAGTCTCCAACATTCTTGTCATGTCTCCCCTTCTCTTTTTGCCCCTTCCCCAGGCTGGAAACGCTGAGAGGCGTGCTGTGAGGTCTGGCTTGTGTCCGGGAGCCTGTCAGASCTGGGACACGCAGCCTATGGCCTGCAGCTGGACTCAGAGCAGTCTCCATCAAGCACTCATCCAAACGTCTCTCCCGGGCGGAATGCCCTGGGGTTCGGCACTCCTTTGTTTTGAAAGGCACGGTTATTAGTACCGGCAAAGCATGCACAGAGTGCCCCAAAAAGAGAGGGAGGGGGAAGAGAAAGAGGGAGGAGGGCAGAGAGTTTCTGTGCCTGTTGGGATCATGCTCAGAGACGCAGGGAGAGATGCATTATTGGGGTGTGGTATTAAACAGAGCATCAGTTTTTTGGGGAGTGCCCCAAGTCCCACAGGTGTGAGGGGGACATGGGCTGGTGCAGGCAGAGCACAGGAGACCCTGGGAGGATCCAGCTCTCCCTGCAGTGCTGCCAGGCTTCACAAGTCGGAGGAGAGCAATGGGGAACACAGCAACGGGGTTTGAAAGCTGCTGCTGAATGCACATGGGGTCTGGAGATCGTGTGATAGACAAAATCCCCCAGCTGGGTTTCTGGGAGAGCAGTGGATATGAAATCCTTTTTCTCCAGTAGATGCTACACAGGAATGACCTGGGGACATGGGAGACAGTGATAAGTGACTCTCTCCATCCCCTTTTATCCTGTTTACAATACAGAGGCTTTCCTTGAACAAAACCCTTTTTTTCCTCTCCATGCTCCTGGCTGTTGTGTCTAAATGAGCCAATTTGCTGAAGGACTCCTCCTGGAAGGACTTGAAGTCTAACAAGAACAGACGGTGGGTTGCAGCATGTTGTTTCTGGCAAAAATCAATTTCTTCACAAAGGAACAGAAATCTGTTCTTGTATTTCAGTGCTTGCCATTTCATCAGGGCTCCTGTGCTACCTCTCACAGGCCTGGCCAGGAGGGAAATCCCAGCGTCTATTTCCATTCATCCTATTTCCAGAAAGCGTTTGAAAATGGAGTATAATGGCTCAGGGAAGGGAGAGCAAAGGACGAGGAGCGAATGTGTTTGTTAGTGCTGCAGTTAATGGTTTTGTTGATACGCTCTTTGTCCTTGGGCTGATGTGATTTCTGGGGCTCGAGTTGCTGTTTGACATCCAGGGGATAATCTTTTGCCAGAGGCCTGGCTGGCTGCATGGCAGGGCAGGGCAGACAAAGTTTGATGCATCATCTGAGAGGAAAGAGATGGACCCAGAGGGACAGAATCTCTCATTAATTAAAGGTGTGTTGTTGTTTCCCTCGTTTGTATCTGCGTCGTGCTCAGGGACGTGTTCTCCTGTGACTAGGCTGCATTCTTCAGGTGCTCACCCTGAACTGCAAATGAGCAACAACAGAAAAATACAACCCTCTGGAGACTGTTCCAGCCTTCAGGTTTGCAATTTTGCCCAGTCTCACATCAGGAGGTGTCTGCCTTCAGCTTCCCCACCTCTGAAAAGAATTTCTCGCTTTTCCTCCAACGTTTGTCATCCTTCAGTAGCTTGAAGTTTTGCTGTACAGTTATTTAGGCTTTGCCTAAGTGAAGTGCAGGACAGGGCTGAGGCTGCTGAAGAGATTAGGATTTAAATCACTGTAATTAACTGTTATTGGAGTATTCTATCTGGATGGACCTAGTTTCAGACACTGTTCTTGGTGATAAAGCAGGTTTCCCTTCACACCACAGGTGGGACAGGCAGCACAAACCCAGAAAAGGGCAGAATCAGCTCAACATCAGGGAGAATTCAAAGCCTGAGGAACAAGTATAAAATGACAACATTTATACTAATGGGAAGAAATAGTGGAGAAGGAGAGGACTGAGTGCTTGCCTGGGCCATGAGGGCAGAGGTTACAGATTTTTAAATGATTGATCTTGTGATATAGAGTTGAATGCTTTACAGAATACAAGCCTTTCCCCATTTTTCTCAATCAAGCTCTTATTAGCATGAAGTTACATTTGTTGACAAGAACTATTTTTCCATTAAACCACAGTGACAAGACAGCRTCATGGTCCTAATTTGAGCTTTTTAATAAATCAGTGTTTGTACCTGTACCTCTGACGTCCTGCTGCCCCCACTAACTGGGCTATATCTCCCTCCCTCTTTTTTTTTTTTTTATAATTTACCTTCTCCTTGCTTTTCCCATGAAGTTAAAAGGTGACAGGAGTTCAGGTGGCTCAGCAGACTCTGACCACAAAGATGTCAGGTTTTATAGCCCAAAACACACAAGAAAGAGTTGTGGCTTCAACTGTGGTGGATTATSTGGTCCAAACAATGAAGAAACCCGTGCAGAAAAGTGAACTGAAAAGCCATGTCTCATCCAGCCCCTGAGTAAGGCTCTGGCTCCCAGTCCTGTGGGAAATAACAAGAACCTGCAGTTCCACCATGAATGGGTGATAACTGATGTAGGGAATTTAGCGTATCTGAAGGCAGGGAGAAAAACCAGGATTGTTAAGAAAACAAAACTATTTGCAGGATGGATGCCCTAAACTGACCATGACCATGTGTGAACAAACCTCTGAAGAGAAGGCAATTCTCTGGCAATGAAACACTGAATGGGACAGCAAGGCACGGTGCAGGACAGGTGTAATGACAATCAGAGAGCTGGAATGGCTCTTTTAAGAGGGATACCTGGATRTAGGAGTCATTTTGCTTCCTACCTGCTACTCTGCATCTCCAGGTGTGTTGGTCACTGAGACTTCTAGAGGTGACCTGACCTCTGGGGGCCTCACCTGCAGTGCCCTGTCCAGCCCCGGGGCCCTGGGCATAAGGAGGACACGGAGCTGCTCAGAGGAGGAGGCCACAGAGATGCTCCGAGGGCTGGAGCCCCTCTGCCATGGAGCCAAGCTGGGAGAGCTGGGGGTGTTCACCTGGAGAGGAGAAGGACCTTGGAGCCCATTCCGGTGCCCAAAGAAACTCCAAGAGAGCTGGAGTGGGACTTTGGACAAGGGCCTGGAGTGAAAGGACAGGTGGGAACGGCGTCCCACTGCCAGAGGGCAGGGTCAGATGGGATATTAGGGAGGAATTCTTCCCTGTGAGGGTGGGGAGGCCCTGGCACAGGTTGCCCAGAGCAGCTGTGGCTGCCCCATCCCTGGAAGTGTCCAAGGCCAAGTTGGACAGGGCTTGGAGCACCCTAGGATAGTGGGAGGTGTCCCCGCCCGTGGAACCGTACCAGGAATCCATTCCATGCTCCCGTGCAGGGGATGCAGGTCCCCGACCCAAGGCAGCTCTCGCAGCTCACACCACCTTCGCCGACCGCGCCGGGAGGCTGAAGCGGTTATTTCAGCTCCTGCGGCYGCCTGAGGGAGCCCCGGCATGGATTCCGTGGGAGCGCCCGGCCCCGCCCGGGCCCGGCCCCTCACGGCCCCTCACGGCCCGGCCCCGCCCCCCGCCCCGCGCGCGCCACGCGGTCCTGCAGCGCCCCCTGGCGACGGCGCTGGGCTCAGGGGGCGGGACCGCGGCCGGGGAGGCGGAAGCGGAAGCGGAAGCGGCGCGGCGGCGGGGCCGGAAGCGGCGGGAGGCGACGTGTGCGGAGCGGAGCGGGATGGAGGGGCTGTACCAGCAAACCAACAAGTGCGTGTGGGATCGGGGGCTGAGGGGCTGTATCAGCAAACCAGCAGCTGCATGTGGGATCGGGGGGTGAGGGATCCGGGTGTGAGCGGCTGTACCCCARACCAACAAGTGCGTGTGGGATCAGCGTGTGTGAGGGATCGGGATCTGTGAGGGGCTGTACCAGCAAACAAGTGCCTGAGGGACCAGGGTGTGAGGAGCTGTAGCAGCAAACCAACAAGTGCGTGAGGGGTCAGGGTGTGAGGGATCGGGGTGTGAGGGGATGTACCCCAAACCAACAAGTGCGTGAAGGGTGTCCGGGGCTCTACCCGCACAGGAACAGATGTCTGAGGGCCGGGGGCTGCGAGGGGCGCGGGCCGGGCCGCGTGTGCGGGAGGTCGGGGCCGATCCCCTGCCCCGCGCTCTCAGCCCTTTAAAAGCGTTTCCCCCATAAAGCCCATCCCGGAGCGGGGCCGCGAAGGGAGCAAAGCCCCGGCCCCGGGTGCCACGTCAGCCCCGAGGGCTCCGGGGCACCGGGAGCGGTGATTCCCCTTTGTTGATGTGCATTCGTTTAAAGCACGCCCGTCTTTTAAGGATTTTTGCGGCAGCTGGGTTCGAGGGCTCCGGCTGCCGCAGTTTAAACCACCTTTGGTAGCGTGTGGCTCCTTGAGGATAAATCCCGCATTTGACGGATAATGCCGGTCTGGGGAGGGAGGAGTGGTGTGGAAACTGCAAATGAAGACAAAAAAATCTTGCGGCTCTGTTATTATTCCATACGGAATAACTCATGGGAAAGGAGCCAAAGGACACAGTTAATCCGATATTCCAAATTTCCGTGGTAATTTGCTTCTTTGTGGGGCTCTGTTAAAGGAGATGGGGTGATAGACTTTCATTGATTTGAATCTTGTGCTGAGTCATCATTTCTATGTCACTGAATAATGATACAGAAGAAGAGGGAAGAGCAAGACATCCTGCTGGAGATCTGGAAAGGCAGGAACATAACAGCAGCTGTTATGGTTATGGGTACTGATCTTGTCCTGTGCCCATTTCTATACGGCCTTATTTTGTGATCATCAAATGGTTCAGGTTGGAAGAGACCTTAAAACTTCTCCAGTCCCACCCCTGCCATGGGCAGGGACGCCTTCCACTATCCCAGGTTGCTCCAAGCCCCGTCCAGCCTGGCCTTGGACACTTCCAGGGATGGGGCAGCCACGGCTTCTCTGGGGATCATAGTCCCTGATTTCTGTTTCTGTTGTACTTTGTTCTCAGCCTGGGGATACTCTGAATTTTAAACTCTCTTCCCAYGTTTTCCCAGACTTACTGAATTTTCTGGCATGAGAAGAATCCTGGTGAGCGTGAAGTTGTTTTACTGATCCAGTTGCCCATGTCTGATTTGGCTCCTACACCTGAGTCTCCAAACAGGCAGTTCAAGACCATTTTAAGTGGAAGTCTTGGGTGTCCTGGAGAAACCCATTGAAAACAGAACTATAGAACAAGTATGGATTGCAGGGTATTGGGTATTGGTTCTGTAGTTAATTCCGAGCGGTGCTGTACTTGGGACATTGTCACATCCCCAGTGGTCTCTTTATCAGCTCAGTGTCAGGGTTTGGAAAGCACCTCTGAGAGTTATTTAAAAAGTCTCATATAGTAACTGAAGAACAAATAGTGCTTTGTAAGCTGGTTTCCAGGTCTGGCTTCAGCAACACTTGTGCTGTAGTTACCAGGTGGTATGTGGTCCAGAGAAGGAATCACTAACATGACCAACATTATGGTCTCTTAAAATTTGTTTTTAAAAAAGGTCATGATGTTTATGTAAATAACAAATTATATTGAAACTATCAATGAAGTGCCTTTATTGAAGTCTGAATCCAACTGCCGTGAGATTGTTCACACCAAGCGTGGCCACAGGTCCCTCTGTCCTGGGATAGTTCAGCATTGCCCAACTGCAAATCTCTGGGAAACACAGTAAGAAATGGGCAAATGTGTGGATTACTTTGGTTTAGTATTGTCCCAGTCTCCCAGAAATGTTAGGCTTGGGGGCTGGAAAGAGAAGAATTTAACAACCATCAGTATTTCTTTTCTCCTTTTCTTCTTTTCTCTTTTCTTTTTTCTTTTCTTTTCTTTTCTTTTCTTTTCTTTTCTTTTCTTTTCTTTTCTTTTCTTTTCTTTTCTTTTCCTTTTTCTTTTCTTTTCCTTTTTCTTTTCTTTTCCTTTGCCACTGTTTGTCCAGCAACAGTAGTTCCTTCTTAGAATTATGAGCTTTTAGTTTCACTTGATGCCTCTGAATTCATGTGTTTTGAGACAGTGAAAATCGTTCCTTATTCACCACCTGCTCTCAGGTATCTCCCCACTGTCATCTCCAGACCAGGCTGAACAGCTGTTTCTTGTAGAAAAGCTGTTCTGTGCTTCTGATAATCTTCACCTTGATTTCCGTTTTTAAATGAAGTTACTTTGTAGGTGCTTTTGAAGTGAGAGCACAACTGGCTTCCTGCTGAGGACCTGGGCTGGTGGTAGTGGTCAGTGACTGGCTGGCTGCACTCAACACTGTGGTGCTGATTCCTGTTCTGTTCTAAAAAGTACATTTTGGTAAAAGAAGCTGTAAACTGAGGTAATGAGAAGTGATTTTATAGCTGTTAACTGGCTTCTCTGTTCATTTGCTCTTTATCTCCTGACAGGCAGGTGCATGAGGTCCAGTCTTACATGGGGCGCCTGGAGACTTCAGACAAAGAGTCAGTGCACTGTAAGTAATGAATGAGGGAGGGAGGTTGAATTAGTTTGCATCTTTAACCTTGTATGCCTTTTCATTATATTTACAATCATTACTAGAACAAATTTAGCTCCTGAGTCATTGTGATCAGCTACTGAGACACATCCCCTATTCAGAATGCTTTAAAATCATTTTGCTGTTCAAATTCAATAAGGTGATGTTTTATGTGAAGACAGAGCAGAAAAGACAGAACAAGAATTTACTTCATCTTCCTATTATAATCCTTTAACTGACAGACAGTGCTTGTTGTGAGTGCTTCTATAATGTCCTGATAGAATGCCAGGTTTTTGGTGCTGTTGGATTTTGGAGCTCATGGTCAGGGTGTCTGTGGAGGTCTTCAGCACAAACAGGTTAAAACCCCACATGGATGCACTCGTGGAGGTACAATTAATGAACACCTTGGTGTGGGCAGAACTGCAGATTCAGAGCATCTCTGGGCTGGTTTGTTAGAAGCTCAGAGACCTGAGGGATGTGACTGTGTTGTTATTCCCTCAGCATCCACCAACTGGCAGCCTTACCCTAAAGATGCTCCGTGCAGTTTCTGGAGAAAATGCTGTGATTTCGTGTGCAGGAACTTAAGCAGGATGATCCTGACAATTCCTGCTGCATCAGAACCTGTAATTCCAGCTGCTTATGGGAAATGAAACCATTAGGTCTGAAATTGCCTCAGTGAATTTGGACTATAACCCTGAGCTCATAAATGACTGTAATAATAAGGTGCTCTGATGTGTGTGGCAGGACTTTTTACCCCAGTGCAGAACTGGCACATGTATTTTGGACCTGTGTTGGAAGCCTTAATCCCTGCATGAGTCACTAATAATGGGTTTCATCAGGAACTTCTGAGGTGAAAGGACACTGCAGTGACCTGATGCATTTCTGCACATGTTCACTGACTTCTATTACCCTAAATACATTTTAGAAGCATGACTTGGCTGTAGAAAGGGCTGTGATAACTTTCATATCAAAAAATAATGACTTACTAATCGTGGTTGTGGTTTTTGTGGTGGCTGTAGTGCTCCTCCTACGATGCCAGACTTCCCAGACTGCTGTTCACTGGGTGGGATTTTGAAAGTCCTGAAGATCAATGTAGTTTGCCTTTTTGCTTCTGCTGCTTGAGACCATTTTCAGAGATGGGATTATGTACCAGCTTACATAGTCAATAAATGAATAGAAATATGTCTATATTTCTGTATAAAGATATATTTAGTGCTCTAGGTATTAGTGTGTATTTCAGAATTCATGGAAAAAAGGATTATCTGTGATTAAAGAACCCTAATGAATAGGGGTCAGGATATCAAACTTGCAGTTTGCCTTTTCCAGCTTCGAGCAAATAGTCCCTTCTTGCTCAGAAAAAGGTGTAGTAGTGTTGTTTGGTCTACTAAAAGCTGCTGTAACTGCCTGTCTGCTCTCCTGGGTGCTCTTGTGTTGAGTTTATCTGTAATAAATGATGGAGAGATGAATTAGGACAATTTGATTGATTTTTCTATGGATGTGAGTCAGTAACTCTTTGACTGTGTGAAACCTAGGGGCAAAAAAAAAGTCATGTGTGCTCTTTGCTTCTCTGGGAAGTCCTGACATTCCATGGAGTAGTTGGCAGGTGGTTAATGATGCTTCTCCGTGTTCTTGTTTACTCTAAATGCAGCACAAGAGCAAATGGGGTCAGTAGGGTTTGGTGAGGATTTGTACTGGGCCTGGCCAGGGGAGGGTGAGGCCTCAGCAGTGTCCTCAGGGACAGTGTGTGGCCCTGGGGGTGTGTCCCTGCAGCCTCCCAGCTCCCCTGCCACTCACACAGGGCTCTCACCTGCTCCTGCCTTTCCCCCGAGCACTTCCTGGGGTTGTGAAATGCTGGACTGGGACATGGATAGAAAATGTGGGGTCAGAGGGGAATGAGGTTGTGCCTTGTACCGAGCATTGCTGTGCAGTGGCTGCAGGACCTGGAAACATCTGACTCCTTCCCAGTTGTACCAGTTCCCCACCTCACTGATGCTCAAGTACATGAATTTCCTGGGTACTGTGGCCCCTCTGCTCTTCCTGCCCAGATGATCAGAAGCACCTGAGCTGTAGATGATTACAGAGGAATCATTTGTGACCTTGTTTTCCTGCCTTGGCCCTGTCCCTCTGAGCTGTTTGTTCCTGTCCCCTCTGAGTCCTGCCAGGCCCTGTCAGTCTGTCCTGCCCTAGGTCTGGAGGAGGTGTGGAACTCTTGAGCTAGCAGCTTTCAGAGGCTTAAATTCCCATCGTTGTGAGGACCATCCTGGCTGTCAGCTTGTGAGAGCAGATCCTGCTGAGGGAGTGGGAAAGGGCTGCAGGGGGAATGTGGGGGCTTGAAATCCTAATTCATGGAGCTGATGGGAAAGAGGCTCAGATGTCTGGAAAGAGCAGGGGCTTTCCTAGCTTCCTTCTCAGAGGAGAAGGGAGAGGCGAGAGTGTCAAATTACTGAGCTAAAGAAGTGACAGTTCATGATATTTATAGTTCTCAGTTATCTGATTATTTTCATCCAGTAAGGATTTGCATCTGTCAGGTTTTACATACTGCTTTGAATGCTTTTGAGCTTTTACCTTCATCAGATTGCAGTTCTTTAATTCAAATCAAACCATGTTTTTATTTCCTTGCAGTGGTAGAAAATGAGATCCAGGCAAGAATAGACAATATATTCAGCAACTTGGAACGTCTGGAAATCCTGTCCAGCAAAGAACCTCCCAACAAGCGGCAGAATGCCAAACTGTGAGTTCACTGCTTTGTGATGGTGCAGGGTAGTCTTTGTAATTATTTTAATTAAATTTATTGAAGCCCTTTGCCTTTCGATTTGTGTGAAACCTGCATACTTTGCATAACTTATCTCTGTGCTCTACAGTAGCAAAATTGAGGCACTGAGGCAAAATCGCTTTCCTGCGTTTAACCACAGAATTGTTGCAATCATTAAGGTTGGAAAAGACCTCAAAGATTGTCAAGTCCAGACTGGTGATGGAGCTGGATTCATGACTCTGTTCTCAGATGAGCAGAATGTGCACTTGGATGCTTTTAAAAATTTCTACTCTCTCTGTCATTTGCTTTTAATGGCATTTGTGGAGGTAGGGAGTAAAATTCCTTCAATTGGTGTCATTTTCTCTGGGCTGTTTTCCAAGCTGTTAGTAACTAAAATAAAGAGGTTTCTAAAGTGAGCACTGCTTTGAGCAGGAGGTTAGACCACAGACATCAAGAGTTGCTGTTCTTACTGAATTCTGACTCAATTATTAATGTTTAGTCCCATGATGCTCTTGTAGACAGTAGGGCTGGATTTCATGTCACCTGTATTAAAGAAAGAGGTCAGTATTTGAAATAGTCATCGATTGCTTTATAGAATCCCAGAATGGTTTGGGTTGGAAGGGGCCTTAAAGATCACTCCCTTCCAACCTCTGCCATGGGCAGGGACACCTTCCACTAGACCAGCATAGTCTGGTAATCAAACATTAAACATTATCAGAGTCAGTGGAGCTCTGGACATGATTTGTTTCAGGCTGGTGGAGATGTCTGAGATGTCTCCTGCATTGCCCACTGACTTTTAAACTCCTTTTAATAAAACCTCAAAGTTAAGAACATGGTGCTAATTAAAGAAACTAGAAAGCTTCATCTTTTATGTGAAGGGAAGGTCATAAAATAGAACCTGTACAAATCCTACCATCTTTCCAAATCTGTGTTAAATGAGGAGTAGATATTTATATATAACTCCTGAAGAGACGAGCCATGGGATGGGATGTCCAAGACAGCTCAGGAGTTCTGCTTCACGTTCTGTCATTAGCCTGAAGGCTAAACAACTGATTAGAATAAATAATCACCTGTTAAACAATCACCTGTTTAGTAGAAAAACGAGGCAGGGAAGTTGTAAGTGTGGAATTTTGGCCTAACATCGAATGTCCTGCGTCTTCTAGAGAAGCAGAACCTATCGTTCCTTGTTATTCATCACTGTTAAATTATAAAGCTCCGTTGCTCCTATAAAAAGCAGCAGAAAAGCAGAGTGTTTGTGTGTTGTTGGTGCTTTGCAGCCGGGTGGACCAGCTGAAGTATGACGTGCAGCACCTGCAGACAGCCCTGAGGAACTTCCAGCACCGCCGCTACCTCCGGGAGCAGCAGGAGCGGCAGCGGGAGGAGCTGCTGGCACGGACCTTCACCACCAATGTAAGTATTCCACACTCGAGCTCTGTGTGCTCCAGGAGCCCCAGCTGTCAGGGGAGGGTCAGGCAGGGTGTGGACAGGACTATTGGCTGCTGCTGTGTGAGTACAGGTAGAGAAGAATCAAAATGTGTGTGGGTAAACCACAGCTCTCATGAGGAAAAGCTGGGTTTTTAAGGCAGTAGGAAAAGACTCCAGAAGCTGCTGCTCCTGTTTGATCCAGTGCAGTTCCACCTGGCTTTATAGAGCAGTTGTAAAAGGGTGACTGAGGTAGGTACCAAAGTGTACATTTTACTTGGATTTTTGTCAAATTTCTCAAATCCTGAGATCTGTGAAAAGCCTGACTTTTACACACCCCACTGGCAGCAAACTTCAGTGTAGCCAAATACAAATCACACAGCTGGGACAAAGCCCTTGCTTTTTGCCTAGAAATGAGTCAAAAGTCTGTAATAATGTGAATATGTTCCTCCTGTTCTTGTTAATTCCTCGTTCCTCCATTGGGAGGTCCCTCCAGTGCCAATTCCTAGAGGAATTTTGCTCTGAGTAATGTAGGTTTGCTTTCAGATTTTACTTTTCTGCAACTGAAAAGTTAGTCTTGTTTTTTTTGTTTGTTTGGGGTTTTTTTTGTAATACTATTCTTTAATTTAAAAAAATTCCCTTTTTTCTCCCCCTTCTTTGTTAAAGGCATCTCACCAGATTCATTATCTGTGTTGTCAGTCACTGTTACGGAAAGGAAGAATGAATGTGAGCAATCTTAGTTACTTGAGATTTGGGCATTTTGATGCATTTCTCAAATTCTGCCATAAAGATAACGTCTGGTATTGTGTTGGTTATTTCAATATTACAGATAAGGCTTGAAAGAAACACTGAAATTTGAAACCTGATTTGTTTTTCAACACTGTGATCTTCTTGTGCAAATTGGGACAAGTTTTCTTACAGGAAAATTTGTTGTTCAGAAATAAAATGTGTGTAAGTGGAACAGTTTTAAAGAGCAATAGCAAGCTTTCAGATGCAAAATGTAGAGCCAATGGGTTATTTTCTCCTTCAGATGCTGAAAGGTGTCTCAGGTGAAAAAAATACCCAATTATTTTGTACTTCTTTTTAGCTTGCTACAAAAATGTGACTTTAGAGTGACCCTTTAATAGGAGAATGATAATTTATTTGTCAGTTTTCAGCCTCTTTACACAGTTCCTATTCATATACTCCCCTGTTCTGTTAAATAGAGCTGTCAGCTGAGCATGTGAGTAAATCACTGGAACATCCAGAACAGCTTTTGGAAGCTGTAGCAGTGTTCTGAGCATTTTGCTTAATTCAGAGTTAAAAGTGGTCTTTATCTTTAAAGCCTTCCCTTGGTATCATTCTGGAGAAAACCACGAGCAGCAAAGCAAAGCTGTGGTGCCATCTCATCCTCTCGGGAGAGGGTCTCAAATCTACTTCTGTATTTTCGCTGCTGCCTTAGGGTGCACAAAAAACCCCTTGTATAGAAAACGAAACCCCTGCTGATTTGGAGATTATTAAAGATCCGGAATGAGAGCCATGCACATGCAAATCCAAGTGCTTCTGCTCAGAGGCTCGTGTGAGCCCAGCCTCGTGCCAGCCTTGGTGCTGCATTCACAGTGGAGCAGGGTTGTGTCACTGCCCCTTCATCCAGGGCCTCTGAGAGCTCTGTCTCTGKTTCTTCTTGCACAGTGAGCAGAGCCCCTGCCCAGGCAGGGCAGCACCTGACACTGGATCCTAGGCTGGGTTTTTGCCAGGAGGTCTGTTCAGAGCACCCTGTGCTGTGACCTGTGTGTCACCTGCAGCTGACAGGCACCTGGAGGGTGTTCCCCACCTCTCACTGGGAACTCAGCCTTTGGGTGGTTCTTGTTCTGAGTACTGGCAGCAGGTGATCAGCGTTCCCAACACTTCTCTTTTACCACTCTCCCAATTCCTGCTCTAAACCAGTGTGGCAGCAGTGAGCCATTTCCTTGCCCCTCTGCGTGGAGTGGTGTCCAGAGAACAGTGACCTGGAGGCCTTTGGCAGACACGAGTGATCACATCCTCTGCCCTCTTGTGCAATCCAGATTAGAGTTTTACCCTGTTATTTCCATTTCAAGATTCCTAGCTCCTGGTTGAGTGAATGCATCTTCTCTGGAAAAATGTGCATAATGTTAATTTTTAAATATTTTTTTAGATAAGGCCCTGGGTGTTGAGTGAGCCAGAGCTCAGGGAATGTCTTTGCCCTCACTGCCAGAAATTTGCACCAGGTTGTAAATGTTCAGAATGCCATCTCCAAACATTTTATTTTTCAGGCCTTTTGTCGCTCAGAAATGTGGTGTGAAATCTTCTGGAAGTCTTTCACTTGCAGTGATCAATGACTAAGCACTTTCTTGGTGTTTAACACCTTGTTAAACACTTTCTGTTGTTCCCTCTTGCAATACCCTTTCCTACTGAGAGTATAAAAATTCTGTGCTTTTACCTTTGTGTCCTTGAGCTCTCATTGCAGCTGAACAGCTGATCAGCTTTGCCTTTCGGCTTCTTCCCTGTCTTCTCTAAATGACCCTTTTCACTCAAATTTAATGTTGTATTTAATATCCCTATGAAAAAACTTCTTTAAACACAGTCCTCCAAGTCCTGTTGGGTTTTTGCCATGTCTGCTGGTGCATGTTGTGTTTCTGGGCCGTGTGAGTGAGCAGGTAACCGAGTCCCTGCTTTCCCCACAGGACTCTGACACCACCATCCCGATCGACGAAACCTTGCAGTTTAATGAATCCCTGCAGAGTGCCCACCGAGGCATGGATGAGCTTATTGGCAGTGGCACCAACATCCTGCAGGGCCTGAGGGACCAGAGAGTCACATTAAAGGTGGGGGCATCATTTTTTACCAGAAAGACCCCACGTTTTTCTGTGTTCATGCTGACCAGGCTAAGTAAAATCAATGCATTTGTTGTTTGAGTACATTGCTCTGAGCTGAGGATGCTGGAAAGGCCCAAACAACCTGAAATCTTTACATTTTGTCATGCTGTTAGTAATATCTTTAAGATCTCTTGGGGCTGGCTGGCCTTCACCTGCAGGGCAGTATCTGGAGTGCAGAATGTTGTTTTATTCCCTGATGTTTATTTTTCTTTGGTTGATTGTTGTTTTTTTGTTCAGTTCAGCAGGGGCAGTAACTGGCTGGCAGGTGGATGTTGGTTCACATGAACATCACTCAGAGCAGCCACAAAGCTGGTGTAAAGCACTTGTGGTTTAGATTAGTAATAAAGATAATGCACCTCAACAGTCCCTGCTCAGTCTCCTCCAGCTGAACAAACCAAGTGCCTTCAGCCCCTCCTATGGCCCCTCCAGACCCTTCCCCATCCTCGTGTCCCTCTTTTGGGCACTAACAGCTTTCTTCTCTGTAACTTTGGGGATACTGGGTATAGATAGACAGGTATGGAATGAGTATTCCCAGACTGTCACTTTTACTGATCCAGTTGTACAATTCCACTGTTCCATGACTGCAAGAATTGAAGAGTTTTCACTTTTTATTGTTTGCTTTCATTTTAAATATTTTCATTTTCATATTTGGTCTCTGCTCTCCCAGCAAAGTTTGGTTTTGTTCTGAAGCAGAGTGAAAGGATTTTGCAGAGGCAGGAAGGTGCTGAGCCTGAGAGCAGGGGGTTAATGGGAGGTGTGGGAAATGAAGGAAAAAACTCATGATGTGGAATTAGCAGAGATCCAACCTGATTTCAGTGAAGGGCCTGCACGGCCTTGAACAGAAGACACTGATGATGTAGTTTGGCATTGCAGATCTGTGTTTTATGGATTGAGAAACTTTTGCGTGTGGGTCTAATGTAGTTGATCTAAATTCTGTCCTTGGAGAGCTTTCCTGATCTTGAGTGAGGTTTATACTCAAAACAAATTCCAATTTTCACGTTTCTACTCTTCTGAGGCCAAAGAGAATGTGGACTGAAAAAGAGAGGCTGAAGTTTTTATCTCAGTCAAAGCATGGAGTTGAGCACTGGGATGGGAATCTGTGCTGTTGACCTGGCTCAGGGATGAACCAGTGTTGCAGCATCCTGCAGTGGGGTGTTCTGTCAGGGACAGCCCAGGTGTCACCGTGAGGGACTGTCCATTGTCCCTGGTGTGACAAGGCAGGGACAAGCTGGCAATCCCCTGTGCACACGTGGGTGTGTGGAGGCTCCTGGCTGGTGCCTGGCTGGGGCTCAGTGCTCTGCCTGCCCACAGGGGGGTCACCCATGTACAGCTTTCCTGGAAAGGTTCTGCTCACCTCCTGTGCCGTGGGGACTGTGCAGCCCTGAGTCCTCTCCCTTCTCCCCCACAGGACAATATCCCACCCTGACCTGTGCCTGGAGCACGTCTCTGTGCTTGTATTTCACACTGTTTCCTCCAGCCACTGCCCTGAAATAAAGCAGGAGGATTCCTGTAGTGTCCCTGCTGCTGATGCAATAACGTTGGGATCCACATTGCCAATAAAACCCTGTGTCCTGCCTGCAGCACCCTCCTGGCTGGCTGTGTTCTGTGCTTTTCTGTGGAAGGATTTCAGGAAACTACTTTAATCACACATTTATCTACCTTTTTTTCTGCCATTAACCTTTCAAGTGTCTGGACCTTCTCTGTTGCTATGAACTGTACTTCAGCAAGGGGAGCTCTGCACAAAACCTTGGCTGGTCAGAGCTTGAAGCTCTTGTTAGACTGTGTCTGGAACAGGACCAGGAACACACCCTAGGGAGTGCTTTTTTCTGAGATGCTTTTTATCATTTCTCTGTCCAGATAGATTGTTTTGTTCCTTTAACCACATTCCTGTTCATATGTATGAATTAGTCCAAACATCCAGGGACCTGTGGCCGCCTCCTGTGAAATGGTAGGAATGGTTGGCTGAGAGAAATTCCATGGATTAGAATCCACCACGCACCACCCATGAGGAAATACTCTTGGGCCGTGGAATAAGAAGGGTCAGAGCATGGGGGTAATCGTGTCTTTGCTGTGTTGTTGTTCCCAGGGCACTCACAAGAAGATCCTGGACGTTGCCAACATGCTGGGGCTGTCCAACACGGTGATGCGGCTGATCGAGAAACGCGCCTTCCAGGACAAGTTCCTCATGCTGGGGGGGATGGCCGTGACCTGTGTCATCATGTTCCTCGTMGTGCAGTACCTGACATGAACTCCTGCCAGGGGACACTGTCCTTTGGAGCAAGAGGACTGTCTCCAGGACTGACTTTCCTTTGGGTGCTGCTTTGGATGAGCCCTTTCCGTGGACTGCAGARTTTACAAATCCCACTCGGACCCGTGTCACGTGGAGAGCACGTTGGGAAATGGATGTGTCTGGGGACACTGTGCTCGAGAATGGCCCTGTAAAAATAACCCCTGGCCTGTACTGCTCTCCCCTCAAGTCTGCAGGTTTAAGGGTCTGGTTAATAGGAAGCAGAAGTGAACATTGTGCTCAGCTGTAGCAAGGCAGGAGTGTCCCTTCGGGCACACAGGGAGGGGAGGATGCAAAGGCAGAGCAGGATGCTGAGAGTCTTTCCTGTGCTGGCCTGACTGACCTGACCACTGCACTTTGCAGTGCAAGAATGGCACAGAGAGTTTCACAGTGTCCATGGGCACGTGCCTGTGGCACTGAGTGTGCAAAACGAGTTAGGCAGTGAAGGGCTCCCATCTGTGCATCCACCATTTGCTTGGAGGAGGAGGATCTGTGGGGAAGAGTCCTCAAGCATGGTTATAACCTCAGTTGACTTCACACACAGTATTAACCAGCACAGATCTCTCTGGTTTAGGCAGAAATGCTGCTCTGCTCATCTGAGGGATGTTCTGGTACCTCTCTCTGCCCTGCTGCTTCCCAGGGGAAGCTGAGTGCTGTGCTCCCTCCTGCTTCCACTGGGATGCAAGTCCGGCCTGTGGCATCTCCCTGGGCCTCCTGCCAAATCCAGCCTCCAAAGCTATGACATTTCTAATGCTGGAGCACAGACTTTTGGGGAGCTGTGTTCATTTCCTGAGGTGCTGGTTGAGTTTGGGGCTCTGGAGCTGGAACTTCTGAGTCGATGGAGCAGGTGAGTCCCCCTGTGCTCCCACGGAGGTGTGGGATTGTTCACAGAGCTGGAGTGGGTTCTTCACCTCAGAGCAACAGTGGGATCAGCACCACAGGCCTGTCACTTCAAATCAGCCCTGGTCAGGATTGCTTCCTCAAGTTCGTGCCTTGGGATGGTGACGTCCCCATCCTTGGGAAGGTGTTCCCYGTGGTACCCTTTGCACCTGTGGAATTACTGTGAAAGACACTGGGATGTGTCACCTCCCGGGGGTGGTGCCAGCTGGGACTTGTCTCCTTGGGGTCATTCCCAGTCTCAGTGAAACACTGGAGCTGTGAGATCCTCGTCTCAATCCAGCACTGCTTTCCCTGCAGCCTGGGGGGTCTGTAAGAGTGGCCATCCTGGGATTTTGGGCATCATCCATTTCAATCACCCCTCAGATCTGTTCCCATCCCGATGTGTGGCGAGTCTGGAGCATTCCCTGATGTCTGACAGCAGCACAGAAGTGTGTCCAGATGATGTGGCCTCGTGCTGGCAATTCCTTCCCTGATTTCTGTCTGGAATTGTTGTGGGTCTCTGGATCAGGAATAGATAATAAGTTCTGCATTGTGCCCTCACTGTACTAAGCTTTGCTTTTATTATGTAGCCTGCTGCAAACTGGGAGAAAGGGTTTTAATAGCTGAAAAGATGGATTTCAGGGGATGTGGGCAATGAAGACAGGGCCGTGCTGGTGAGCAGAGCTGGGGTGGGGCCCAGCCAGAGACCTGGACTGAGCAGTGGCTCTGGCCATGGGCTTTTCATGTGTTTGATGCTTCTGAAGTGTTCTCTGCTCTTGGAGTTCCCCATTTGTCCAGGCTTTCCAAGGAAACACTCTAAGAACAAGCATGGAACTGGTTTTCATTTGAGCCCAAGGGAGTAAGGAATTAAAAGAATTCAAAGGGAGTCTGAAGTGATAGAGCATCTGTCTTGCTGTGTCTAATATAAATCATAAATCCAAATTGGCCTGAAATTTATTTTGGATATGAAATCTGACGGATTCAGCCCTCAGGAGGGCAGTTGGGCCCTTGTAAGGGATCCCTGGCAAATCTCAGTTCTGATGAGCTGATCCAATTCCACTTGGTTTCACAGTGTTGGGGTTTATGGTTTAAGGCTGTCACTGTTTAAAGGCTGTGACCTGGTGTAGCAGGGTTTGTCTTACACCAGGGTGGGACTCTGCCCAATCTGTTTCCTTTCAGGCTGTGATAGGAGCCATAAGATATTTGGAACTGGATTGTTTTTTTTCTGTTTTCGAGCCTAGCTTCCTGTTGATTTATTTTGCCTTCTGGAGTCTCCTTGTCTCTGCACAGGCTGATTTCCCCTTGGTGAGCCAAGTGTCCTTGCTATCCACTGCATCCAAAGGTGACATGTGAGGCTTGAACTGGATTTGAGGACGTGTGACATCAAACACATTTGTAGTGCATGTGAAATCCAAAGAGATTTCCAAGAGCATTCGTGGTTTTGGGTGATCTGTGTAAAACCCCTAAAAGCCTCTGTTGTGCTGGGACGTGGCAGGGACTCGAATGGTTCCTTCATGCCCCACATCTCACCTCTGGATGCAGTGGGAAATGAGCTGGAGCCCTGGTGGGATTGTGGTCCCTGCCAAAGGAAATGAGCCGGAGCTGGAGCCCTGGTGGCTTTGCTGCTGCAGCTCTGAGCTGTTTCCTTTCTCACTTCTGCTTCCCAACTGTGGCACGAGTTCCAGCTCTGGGATGAGCTGCTCTCTTAGGAGGGGACTGTATGGGAATTCAGTTGCCTCTGGAAAAAAACTTTTTACCAGTATTTTATACATAAAGGAGCAAGGGTGGGACATGTGATTCATGTGATGTTCTGTGAATAAAGATTTTTTCCAACCAAAATGAAGTGKTTTTTTTACCTTGACCAACATGTTGGGGCCAAAATAAACAAGTAGGACCAGTTCTAGGATTGATCCTGGTTCAGTGCAGCTGGAGGAGGAGTCTACAGGGAATGGGGTCAGAGGGCTGCTGTCTGGGGCTCTGTCTGGGTCTCAGTAGGAAGTGGGTCCCATTGCACTGGGGTGGGAAGGAGCTGGACAGTCTGTGCTGACTGCTGGACCTCACTGGTCAGACTGGTGGTGACCGGCTGAGACAGCCCCAGAGCTGTGGTGGCTCAGAAGGGTGGTGGATATGGGGGGTGATGGAACAGCAGTGGGGGGACAGCTGGGGGCACATCCAGGCCCTTGGTGTGCTCTGCCCACTCCCCCTTCGGCCCTGAGAGGGGCCAGACCTTCCTCAGCCTCTCTACCTGCCAATGATGCAAGTGGAGAGTTCTAATTAAGGATAGTGAAGAAAGAACTTGGAGGGCAAAATGTGGCTGTTGATAAAGAGATTGTGGATTTAAAATGTGAGATCAAAGGGTTGGATTATCTTCCTTTTGCTCTTATGTTCTGTTTTGAAGTAATTCCAGTTCCCCACAGSTACGAAACACTAACTCAGAAAATACCCAGCAAAGAATGCAGAAGGTGATCAGTGCTGTAGGTGTGAACTCGATGCAGAGGTGGGACCAGCCTGTGGCAGTGCTGGACGGGGCTGCACCAGGTCCCTTCAGGGTGGGCCCCTGAAGGGCTTCGATACCGTGAGCAGCAGCTGGAAACGGTGCAGGTGCTTCAGGAGTGTGACTGAGCGTGTGGAACAAATCCAGGAAGGTTTTGTGTCCTGGATTCACCTGGGATTGGGTTAATTTTCTCCCCAGTAGCTGGTCCAGGGCTGTGTTTGGGATTCAGGATGAGAATAATGTAGATAACTCACAAATGGTTTGTGTTTATTCTAAATCAAGGACTTCTCAGTCTCCCGGGCTCTGCCAGTGAGCAGAGGCACAAGAAGCTGGGAGGGAGCAGGGCCAGTACAGGTGACCCCAACTGGCCAAAGGGATTTTCCACATCACAGAGTCAATCCCAGTATATAAACTGGGCAGGAACGGGCTGGGCAGGGGTCAGAGGACGGTAACTGTATTGGCCAGCACTTGTCTGTCCTGGGGTTTATGGCTCTCCCTCTCTCCCCGCCTCGTTATTTTTTTATTAATTATGTCTTGTTTCAATTATTAAACTGTTCTTATCTCCACCCAGGAGTTTTACTTTTTTCCCCGATTCCCCCCTTTCCCCTAGCTGGAGGCACTGAGCTGGGATGTTTAGTTGCTGATGGGGGTTAAATCTGAGACGGAAAAGCTTTGAAACAGAGAGACCAAACCAGTCGGTATTTGAGCACTTAAAAACAGTGAAATGGGGGTAAGGTATGTGTAGAATAGAGGGGAGATAATGAGTCATAAGAGATGATGGTTGGGTGGGACAGAATTAATTTAGAAGGAAGATGGTGCAGATAAGTACCAGAGGATGTTTGTACTTGGCCAGGAACCAAAGCCTGCTCTGTGTGCGCCTCTCCCTGCTCACTCTTCCTCAGGATAACCGTAATGTGTGAGCACAAGGGGCTGTGTTAAAAACCAACCTCCTCTAGTGCGACACAACCCACAGTTACACTGCCCAGGACTGAAGTCTCAGCTGGAGGAGGAAAATGTCTCTTCCCGGGCCGTAACAGAACCACAGGTGGTGCTGTTGTGGTTTCCCAGCCCCGTGTAGAGGGAAGAGCTCTGTCAGTTCTCTGTTCCTGCCTTGCTTTGTCTCCCTCAGGCCTGTGAATGATGGAACCTTTCCCTCTCCAGCTCCCTGACCTCTCCCTGCACCAGTCCCCGGGATTCCCGGCAGGGAGTTTCCCCTCTTCCCCCCGGGCATCGTTGGGCTCCTGTTCCACCAGCCTTGGTTATCTCTGTGCCTTGACTTAGGGAGGGGAAAGGCCAAGAGCAAAGGAGCGGGGAGAAGGAAATAAGGGATCAGAGTAAGTCATCCAAACGTTCTGGTTGCCCAGAGAAGCTGTGGCTGCCCTGTCCAAGGCCAGGTTGGATGGGGCTTGGAGCAGCCTGAGATAGTGGAAGGTGTCTCTGCCCATGGCAGGGAGTGGGACTGGATGGGCTTCAAGGTCCCTTCCACCCCAAATGGGTGTGATTTTGACCACAGCCCATCAGCTCCTGGCGAGGACATCCAGCCTCCAGGGAATGGGGTGAAGCTCTGGCACTGCACAACCTGCCCAGCACAAGAGACTGAGGATTTAACACAGGAATACGTCACACCAAAGCCCTCACTCTGTCACCGGGACAGAGGTGCCCTGTGACACACTTTGAAAAATATTCTGTGTCCTGGAACAGCAAAGCCACGGCCTCCCTGCTCCTCACAGGAGCTGGCACGTGCAGGATGTCCTTGAGGACGTTGCCCAGAAGGATACGGGATTTCAGATCTCTGGGATATGGGATTGCAGATGTTAGTCACAGGTTGGCTGCACCCATGCTACAAGACAAGCCCCCTACTGATGGTCCCTACCCCCCAAATCTTGTGGCCTGGGGATGTTTGAAGTCACAATCACAACCTTCCAAGCCCCCCAGTCCTTTCCAGAAAGGACTATTGGATTCACCCCGGAATGGGATAATAATGGGAGCAGGAGCACTCCGAGCTCTCGTCCTCCTCCTCAGGGCACACACGTGTGAGCCCCAAGGAGGAGCAGCACCAAGCCCTGCCAGGCTTTCATCCACTGCCAATTAAAGGAGCTCAGCCTAATGGAGCCCAATTACAGCACTTACCTGTGAAATTGTAGTGCTCTGGCCCACAAATCCTGCAAATGAGCTACTGCTGTCAAACCAGAAACAATCAGGGCTGGCATTTGTCACCACTTTCATTCCAAGTGACAAAAAATAAATGAAGTCAAGGTCGAGAGGAGAGCTCCCTGTGTCTGCACTGACTCAGTCTGAAGAAAAGCAGTCCCAGGGCATTCACAACGTTTTTATTCTAAACTGCCAACAAGAACATTGACATAAATTGACAAAGTTTTAAAAGAATCCTAATTTTGCACATTCCAGTCAACATGTATTATTGTATAGTGGTAGTACACAGATGGTGAAAATCCAGTCCTTGGAGGAAAATGCAAAGGCATTAATCTCTTTCTAGACAAACACCATATCTAGCTTCTTAATTCTTTATGGTTGTATATTTAGATTCCACTTTGTACTTTGCATGTTTAGAAATATACTGCTTGATCTGAACATCTTCAGCCCTAAACATGTATTTTTACCGATTTAAACCATTCCTACTCCCCTCCCCCCAGTACAGAACAGGTACCTGAGAGCTCTCAAACGTGTTTTAAGCATGAGAAAACTGCAAAACTCTAATGGAAACTGGATAAGCACCTCAGTGTCCTTTTGAAACTTCCTGTTTGGAGCCGTGTGTGATGCGAGGAACTTGCAGAGGATTCCCTGTTATGGTACGAATGGGGAAGCCCCTCACACACAGGAGATAAAGTTAAGGCCTAAGGGGACAAAGGCAAGGCTGAAGGTGTGAAGCTGCAAAGGTGAGGTCAGGATGTTCTCAAGGCAGTCTCTGTAAATGACAACACAGTTTAAAACCCAACCTGAACACTTTCCATACCCGGAGTGGACAAACTCAGACTCCAACAAAATAAAAACAAAAAGTACATGAAGAGAAAAACTACTTCTAAATTTGGCTGCTTCAGATAATTTTAATCTCAGCCTCTTTACAGCCTGGAGAAACTATCAACACTGACTTTGTGCTCTCCAGGCTGTAAGAGGCCCTCAGACACAACTCCTGGAGCCTCAGCTGTTGGCAGCACAGCTGACTGCAGGGAGTTTGCTGCAGCTCCCCAGCAAACAGCCCCAGCTTCTCCCAAATGGCCAGCAGAAGTCCCTCAGTTCCTCCAGGCTTCCTGAGAACAGCCACATGCTTAAGGCACAGTGTAGAAATGCCTGGAAATTCCTGTTGGGTGCTTCCTGACTTCCACTGAAAAGGGACTGGAACAACTTCTGCTATGCCAAGGCCTGAATTCTCCCAAATCTGCCATTCCTGCAGGACATTCCCCCCCATTCCTGCATCCCTCTGTTTGCAGTTAGCACTGATCACGAGCACCCAGCTCCCAAGGGGCTCCTCCATGTGCACACACTTGTTTTAAAGCATCAAGCAAAGGGACAAGATTCTGAGGGGTATTTTCACCCCCCAAACTGTTCTGTTTCCCACTATCACTTCTCTAATTAGGAACCCAATCAGACCCTACCTCCTCTACTTAAAATCACTCCCTTCCTCACTCCCCACTCTTTAAACCCTTCTGAAGAGGGTCTCCTGCTGTTTCCCAATCTCTGGAGCAAACAGAACAGCCTCACAGATCAACAGAGGCTTGCCAATTCCTGTGTTTTCCCTGCTCACAGGGTGTTAACAGGACCCAGGGCTGAGCAGGAAAGGTTTGTGAGTCTGGGTAAATTTATCAGTCTAGTTTTTCAAGAACAGTAACCAAAGTCACCAAGTGAAGGTGAGAGTAACTTCTAAAACAATTGCTTGGGGGAAATATCTGGCAACCAAGGCCAGTTCCACACATTCAAACGTTGAACGAAACATGGTGTGCAGCAAAGGCCAAGTGTAGAAAGTCCTGCCATCAGGTCCAGAGCACGTCTGTCATCTGCAGGAGCTCTCCTGTCCACGACAGGGAGGCACTTACTGCTGGGGCAAAACCACCTTCTGGGGGGAGGAACTAATACTCCGAATTCTGAAAAGAACAAGATACAATTTTTGCATGAGATGGACAAAGATACAACTTCCCCCACTTCCCCAAAGGATAGTGGCCTTTGCAGAGGCAGCACTTGTCCCCTTGTTAACAAGGCTTATCTACAAGTGACATTTCAATTGAGTTGGCAGATTCAGCCCAACACCGTAGCAACTGCACAGTTCCTGTCTGTGCAGGAGCCCTGTCTGCGGTGCCCTGAGAGTACCAGGTTTAGTCCCTTCCTTCCCTCTCCCAGGTGGAATTTGATAGCTTCTTCCCCCAGTGGTGCTGGTTTAAGCAGCCCCAGTTTCACCCCAGCTCTGAGTTAACTGGGCCTGACAGAGAGCAGAGCACAAAGCAAGGAAACCATTTGGTTTGAGTCAGGGGGAGGGCGAGGGGTGAAAGGGGATAACGGAGATGGCGTGGAAGGGCCTGTTTAGAGACAGAGCCAATGTGGCCAGGGAGCAGCTCTGCCTAACCTGGGCCACAGGAACGGAGCAAAGAAAGAACAGAGAGGATGCCTCAAAGGAAGGACACAGAGGATGACCCAAGCACCAGATTCCCTCAGAAGTTGCTCTCAAGAGGCAGGTTCAATACAACTCCTCCTGTCTGTGCAGTGGGAGCTACAAAGAGCTGCTGCAGCCAGAGATTTCCCAACTGTGTGCCCAGCTCTGGGATGGCAGTGCCAAAGCCCCGTGCTCAGTACTCACAGTCCTGCAGACACGTCGTACGGGAGGGTCTCGGGCGGCCGCACCCCCGAGGGCAAGGAGTTGCTGTGGTCACTGATGGTGCTGCAATCGAGAGCTTTTGGTTACTCCTGGCAAATGCACTGGCTCACATTTATGCATTTTACTGCAGCAGGGCCCTGGGGGATGCTGCTGTGCCACCACAGTGCTGGTGCTGAGACAGATGTGCTCTGGACACTAAAAGAGACCAAAGGTTCTGGCAGGTGGACCCAGACAGTGCTGCTGCCAGCCCCATGGAAGAGCTCCCACAGAACTTGGAGCTGCCAGGGGCAGGACTGTTGCTGAACTTTAAATGAATCCACTAGATGAACTTTAAAACATTTTGGGCAGCTCTGGTGGAGCCACCACATTCTGTAGCCAGCCCCCAGTCAGTGAAACCAGACAGGGCAGCTCCTCGCAGCTTACAGCTCACAGCTGGGCACTGAGCTCCTCACTCCCCCTGCCCCAGACTGTGACCACACTTTGGAAAGGGCCCGAGGGGAGGATTCTGCTGACACAAGGCCCAATTCCAGCACATCTGCCAGGCCCCAGGAGGCAGAGCTCACAAGGGACCACAAGGAGTGAGCACCTTTCTCCCTGCACATTGTCCAGACGTCCAACAGTTCCTGAACACAGGCCATGGGCAGGAAGAGCAGCCTGCCACAGGCACAAAGGAGCAGTTTCTGTGCTCCTGAGAGATTCCTTCTCTGGTCCAGGCCACTCATATGAGGCAACAGGTCACCGTGAACCAGCAGCACCTCTCCTCCCAGGGCTGTACAGCAGCAAAGGCAGCTCCTGTCCAGCCATCGAGGTGAGGCTGGGAGAAGGCTGCAATATTCCTTGAAACAAACACTGCTGTAAGGAATCAAACTTGCATTCCCTACCTGTTTATGGCAGAGTTGATCGCGCCCCACACAAAAGTAGACTCAGACCCCTCCAGCACCTCTGTGAAAGGAAACAGATACTGTGGCTCAGAATTAAGAAACCCCAGGAATCATCATCAGATCAGTGGCTTAAATGGCTTCCCACTTCCAGCAGGCAGGGTTAGATGGGATATCAGGAGGAAATTCCTCCCTGTCAGGGTGGGGAGGCCCTGGCACAGGTTGCCCAGAGAAGCTGTGGCTGCCCCATCCCTGGAAGTGTCCAAGGCCAGGCTGGATGGAGCTCGAAGCAACCTGGGATAGTGGAAGGTGTCCCTGCCCATGGAATGAGATGAGCTTTAAGGTGCCATCCAAGCCAAAGCATTCAGGGATTCTGTGATTCTATGGTCAGGAATATCTCTGTCATATTTTTACATGTTCAACAGGGAGAAAAAGTTGACTTATGATGAATTTGTCTGCTTCACTGAGGAACATAAAATGATGTTTCCATTGCTAACACTGCACGTAAGGTACAAAAGCTTATACGGGAGGAAGGGATGCTTGGAAATCACTCTCCATGCCAGTTCTGGCAGGCATTTTGGAATGTTCTCTACGCCAAGACAAGTCTGCTGGATGGAGAGATCCACGTTCTTAAGAACGAGCATAAGCAAAGTGTCCTACAGGAGAGACCTGAGTGAACAGCACCCCTGGCCTCAAGGTCCCAAAGGAGCTGGAGAACATGGCCAGGGAGAAGGCAGCAGATGGGGAAGTGCCTCACCTGTTTCCCAGTCTTCATCACATGGAGGTGCCTGCCATGTGCTCCCATCATTCATCTGCTTCTCAGGGGGGTCACAGCACCGGCTCACTTCAGGAAGAGAGAAAATGCAGTGACCAGCAGTCCTTCAACCCATTAATTTCTTTGGTTCAAGCTGTAAAACATCTTTGGGCTTTAGAAGAAGCCCTGCCCAGTGCAAACAGGTTGGGGACAGCCAGGGACTGATCTGAAATCCAGCAACTTTGAATTCGCCCTTTTCAATGAACAAGAGAAGACTCCACTCTCTGGAACCTGGAGCAGGAGTGCTGGAGTGAAGAGGAAACCTGCTGACATGGATGCAGGCATCACTGCCAGCCTCAGTGCACCTCTAGAGAATATAGAAAACTGTGCTCTGTGGTGTGGTAAGAGTTAAAGGGAGATCAGGTCTGCAAGAAGAAGGACCCATCCTTGTGGCCGTTAATGCATCCCATCCCCTCCTTCCAGAGGCACTTCCTGCATGGTTTTGGGTATAACGTTTCTATTCAACAAGCCTGTAACAAAATGACATGCAAGGCCTACCCAGAGCAACTGCCACAGTCTCAAGAAACTGCCCAGGAAATCCAAGCAAATGAGATTAAGTTTCCCCAAAGCTGCTGTGTCACACAAAACTACAGACAACAATTTGACTCCCACTTTTGGGTTATTCCACGATCCATCCTTACAACAGGAGACCTCAGTCCCCAGGGTGCACAGTCACCTGGGAGCACGGGGGAGTTCTCTTACCTACATCTTGCTCCATGAAGGCTTTGTCGTTGCACTTCATGATGTGGTTGCAGAGGTCGGCCTGAGGCACCAGGTGACGAGCGTTGAAGGGGCATGTGGCCAATTTCTTTGCAATTTCGGGGTTGCTCTAGAGAAGGGAAAACCAAAATTAGGTGCCACATCTCTCAAAGTCACTTATTTCTTGTTAATACATAGGAAAAAAAACCACTGGGATAATTGTGGTGTTGCTTTAAAAAATACAAGAATAAAGAAGAAATTGCAATGTATTGGTCAGACACTCACTAAAAACACAGGGGCAAATAAACATGACTGTTCTTCCAAACAGAATTCACAGACACTGAGCCACCCCTGACTGAAGTGGAACAGATCCTCAGCAAACTCCTTACAGCTCCCTGCAGTGCTGGCAGTGTGACTGCATGGCTTAAAGCACAAATGAAACCACTTTAAAACTAACAGGAGAGAGACATCAGGAAAATCTAAACCCTTCAGATGTATTTTAACTAAGCGGGCACAAAGGCAGAGAAATTCTGTAAACCCTTCAGAAGAGCCAGGGAGCCGGCAGCATTCCACCTGGATTCCTATTACCCCAGACACCAGTTCTAGTGGCAGAACTCAGCTGGCACTACAGTAAATTATCTCCTGCGAGTGATAGAGGCTTTACTGGGAAAAACTGCCCCTGGACCAATGCCTGCCTGGCTCTGCTGGTCAGGGATCAGACCCACACCTGAGGCAGCAGTGCTGCTCCAGGCAGTTCCTCCTCCACCACTGCTGATCCCTGGCTCCAGCACACCCAGGGTCCTTGGCATTCCCTGCCTGGTACAGCCGGGGCTGCCGCGTCCACATGTGTCCGTCGCTGCCCTCACCTGCCGTGAGCGAGCGACTCTGGCTGTGCAGCAGAAACTCTTCCATGCCAACACAGAATCCCAGGCACAAACACGGGCTGGGCAGAGCATGGATTGGGAGCAGCCCTGAGGAGAGGAACTTGGGGGTGCTGGTGGATGAGAAGCCCAACATGCCCCAGCCATGGGCACTTGCAGCCCAGAACCCCCTGTGCCCTGGGCTGATCCCCCAGCGTGGGCAGCAGGAGGGGGGATTCTGCCCCTCTGCCCTGCTCAGGTGAGACCCCACCTGCTGAGCTGCCCCAGCTCTGGGGTCCCAGCACACGAAGGACATGGAGCTGCTGGAGCCAGTCCAGAGGAGACCATGGAGATGCTCCAAGGGCTGAAGCCCCTCTGCCATGGAGCCAGGCTGGGAGAGCTGGGGTTCAGCCTGGAGAAGAGGAGGCTCCAGGGAGACCTTAGAGCCCCTTCCACTGCCTAAAGGGGCTCCAAGAGAGCTGGAGAGGGACTTGGGACAAGGGCCTGGAGGGACAGGACAAGGGCGAATGGCTTCCTACTGCCAGAGGGCAGGGTTACATGGGATGTTGGGAAGGAATTCTTCCTGTGATGGTTATGAGACCCTGGCACAGGTTGCCCAGAGAAGCTGTGGCTGCCCTATCCCTGGAAGTGTCCAAGGCCAGGTTGGACGGGGCTTGGAGCAACCTGGGATAGTGGAAGGTGTCCCTGCCCATGGTAAGGGGTAGAATTGAATGGGATTTAAGGTTTCTTCCAACCCAAACCATCCTGTGATTCCATAATTCTAACACAGTTCAACCCAAGAAGATCCAACTTGCCTTTCTTGCAGTGTCCCCCTTTGGGCCAGGGCCATGTTCTGCACAGAGCAAAGGGAGGCTGAGCCAGGTGGAAGCATTAATTGGATTTTATGCATATTGGATGCAAAGGAAACTCAACAAAGTTGTCCCAAGCAAGAGGGACAATCTCCACCCAAACAGATGCCACTGCATATAACACACTATGGCATCTTCAGATGGACCAATGACAACCCCCAGGCTCGTCCACTAATTACTTAGACACTGACTGTATCTGTTTGATGATCCCTATCTCACCTCATCCTCCTAACTGGGACACTTGCCAACTCTCTGGTCATCAGTTAGGCAACACCAGGACAAAACCAACACAGTTAAACGTTTACTTGCTAACACTGTTCACCCAGCTCATGTACACACTCTTACCAAAATTTGCAGAGGCTCAACAAGGAAAATGGCAGCCCTGTTGAATGTTTGGTACTTGCCACTTAGCTCTGCCCACCACTTTCACTAGTTAATCAATATTTTTAAGGGTCTAGTTCCACCAAAATGAATTTGTTGTACTGATACCAGGACACGCTGCCTACAACTGTATCTAAAGTGGAAGGCACAGCAATGCTGCATTGTTTTAAAAGCCCACTGAGAAAATTAAAAAGGGACAATCAGGTTTTCAAAAGTCTCAGAAAAAAACCCAAGCTCAGAACGTTTAAAGAAACCAAATCATGAGGATAACATAGGAGAAGAGAAGAAGGATTGTGTCCTATGAAATGATTTGTAATCAAATCCTTGATAAAAGAAGGAGAGGGGAATAAACCTCTCCCAAATGTGCTGAGCCCAGGATGTGCAGTTTCTGCCAGATGCCCATGAAACAGTTGCTGGCAAAACAAACCTGCCCAGCCCTGCAGTGAAAGAATGAACTGCAACACCACAGCACTTCTGCTTTGAGGAGCCCAGAGAAGTGCACAGAACTCTGACCAAGTCCTCTCTTCAACTGAAAGTGGAAAAATTAACCTGACCTCCCTGTGAGCTGTTGAAAGACACCAGTCTCCTCCCTGAACTAACCATGAAGGATCTCTGCCTCCTTCCAACAGAGCCAGACCGGTTTTGGATGAATACATGTGTGCCTGGAGCTATTACTAAACAAATCATGAAGTTTTATGACATTAAGGCTAAACAAGGCTATTTGTCAGGAAATGCAGCAACACAGGGTGTATTTGCATGCACAGAATCACTCAGGCACTGCCCTGCCCAGCTCACCTCCTTGCACTTCACCAGGTGATAGGGAAACCGCCGGGCTCTGATCTGATGGTGTTTAACCAACGGACACTGGATTAACCTGTCAGGATCCAACAAATCTAGCAGAAGAGGAGAACAGAGAAAAGCACCTGGTTAGAAAGACAAGAATCACTCACACAGTGCAGTGGGGAAAACCCCACACCACCACATCAGGGCTGCRGTCTGAGGGAGTTAAACCAATTGCTCTTAGTTTGAAACCATTCATTAAGGCAAGCACCTGCTTTGCATAACCAAATTAATTAAACTCGAAGTTCTCATAACTGGGACATTAGTTAAAACAGAAGAGAGTCAGTACTGCTGAGTGTAACAACTCTTTAGGTTACCTTATTAGGGAAAGCCAGCAGCACTTTCCAGCTCTCTTAGAGATCAGTGGGATCATGTCACACCCATGAGCACCTTCAGGAGCTGAACCAAATCTTTTTTCCATCAACAGCTCGTTTTGCTGGAGGCAACTGAGTTCCATCCTGGAGGCAGCAGTGTGCCTAACATGCTGCATGAGACTCTGAATGAAGCTTTTACTCATGTAATTATTTAGAAGCTGAGGAGTTACTAAACCAGCAAAAGCACTGAAGAATAAATGCACTGAGCAGTGAAGCAGTGTCAATCCATGCATACAGAAATTTTTGTCTATAAAATATATTAAATCCACCTGGCTTGGCACTGACCCAGCTGCCCCTGGAAGGGCAATCATGAGCGGTTTTGTCACCGAAAACACTGGGAAAAATAAAACTCTCTAACACTGTAATTTCAGCAGCAGAAAGAAACATTACTTTATTTTGGCACCGGGTGCATGGGGCATATTCGTGCAAACATCCCCCCTGCTCCAGGAGGGTTTCTGCTCCTTGAATGCATTCCAACGATGTGGTCTGGCCAAGATACACCTTTTATCAGGCACGCAGTCTTCATTCTCACAGCTAAGATATCCACTTGTGCGCATTAATCACTGATACAGGTAAGTACAGGAATAAGCACTGTCTGTTTAAGGAATTCACATGACTAAGCACTATTTGCTAGAGATTTTTCCAATAGCTTCTCCCTCTGAACTGGCTCCACACAAGATCAGAGCAAGTGCGTTGCCAGCGAAGGCAAGGGGACAGAGACGAGCACCAGAGGAGCAGAGCCCTCAGCGCAGCAAGTCCAGCACCAAACACCAACAGCACAGGAGCGGCTCGGGCAGCCGAACAGCTGCAATTCACACACGGCCGAAACCACCAAAGACACTACAACAATGCAGCGAGATCCCTGTGCCCGTCCGTGTCCCCACTGCATGGAAATGGATCCACAGCAACTCCAAAACCGCCTGGCGCGGCCGAGCCGGGAGACACGGGAGGGAGCCACGATCGAGCCAAAGTCGCTTTATTCAGGCAAATCCTGCACGCTGGACCCCACCTGCGCCAGCTGCACGTGGTGTGGCGACCTGGACACGAATCACCGAGAGAGGGCCCGCAGGAGCCCGCCCGGCTCGGGCACTGAGAGAGACCCGGGCCGAGAGGGGGATGACCCGGGCCGATGGGGGGGGACAGACCCGGGCCGAGAGGGGATGACCCGGGCCAGTGGCGGGAGCGGGGGAGGGGACGGACGGATCCGGGCCGAGAAGGGACAGACTTGGCCCGGGATGGGGGACAGGGCCCGGCCCGGGAGGGAAGTACGGATCCAACACAATGTGGGGGAAACAGACCCGCTCGGAGAGGGAACMGAGCCCCTGGCGCCGGGCCGGGCCCTGCCCGCTGCCGACGAGCGCCGTCCCCATCCCTCCCCCGGCCAGACCCACCCCAAGCCTCACCCAAGTCCTCCTCGAGCTCCATGGCGGGGTCGGGCGGGGCCACGTGTGGCGCTAGGCCGGGTCCGCGGCGGGGCTGGGCGTGGAGGCGGCTGTGGGGCCGGGGCGGGTTGTGAGGCTGGGCAGGCTGTGGGGCCGGGCCGGGCCGTGGGCCTTTCCCGCCCTTCCCGCCCAGCCGCGGTTGCCGGGGCGACGCCGCGCGCGGTCAGGCCGAGCTCGGAGCCTAACACTGCCCTGAGGGGTCGGGGAGTGTCGGCTCTCAGCCGAAATAAACCAATTTAAGTAGAATGAGCCAGATTTAGGCTCATTCTGATGTTGTTTTTGACGGGGCCTGCTGCAGGCTCAGACGCTGGCTGTGAACTGACCCCGAACAGTGCTTTTGAATCGGAGAATCGTCAAAGTTGGGAGAGACCTCTGAGATCATCCGGTCCAACCGTCCTCCCACTGTAACCCCTAAACCACATCAGCCGGTGACAGATCCCTGAACACCCCCAGAGATGGTCACTCCGCCTGCTCCCTGGGCAGCCCCTGCCAGTGCTTGACCACCCTGACCTAATCTGAATCTCCGTGTCTCAGCTCAAGGCCATTTCCCCTCGTCCTGTCAGTGCAGGCACGGCAGAAGAGACCGGCCCCACCTCACTGTGCCCTTTCAGGGAGTTGTAGAGTGACGATGTCCCCCCTGAGCCTCCTCTCCTGGCTAAATAAACCTGTGTCCCTCAGCCCTTCCTCACAGGACAATTTATTTTGGCTGGAATGGAGTTAATTCCCTCAGTAATTTCCCAGTAGCTGGCACAGTGCTGTAGTTCGACTTTAGTATGGGAAGAACATTGATAATGTTGTCCACAAAAATCTCATTTGTTCCCTGGTGTGTAACAAGCCAATAATTACACACTCGAGAGAGACATTGATTATTTATTTCAGAGTTGCACAAGCCTGGGTGTGCGGTGGAATTCCACAAATCAAGAACGCCAAAAATCAAAACATTTTATTATTTATACATTTCAGCAAACAAAAGAATTAGTGTTCATTGGCTACAAGTAACATAGTTCTCTTATTAATTAGTATTCTATCTTCTATTGCTTAATGATTAATTTCTCATGCTAATTAGTCCACATGCTCAGTCTTTTTCTTCTTTTGGCTCAGGGGGTTCCTTGGGTCAGTGGTCTGTCAGTTGGTGGCCACAATCTGCCCCTGCTGCAATTTTCTTTTACCTGCTTGGAGCTGATTTCAGCACAATTGCTGAGTTGGCTTTGTTAGTTTCTTCCTTACCTTGGGACTTCTGCCAGATGTCCTTGAGGGCTGTAAATTCTGCATTCTTTGTGCCCGCTATCAGTGGTTCATCCTTCTTCCTGAGCTTTGTTAAATTCCTGCTAGGGCTGAGATCATTGAAACATGTCCAGCCCTAAATCTTAAAAAGGCGATTCTAGCAACAAGTAATTTGTCTTTCTAATACCTGGACGTAATTTAGAGCTTGCTGGCTGCTCTCTGTTTCACAGATTAAATCTCCCTTCTTGTCAATTAGGCTTGAAAGTATACAAAGATCAAACATTAAAGAATATAATTTGTTAAGAAAATTTTACATACTCCACATTTTGCATCAATAACACACTGATGGTTTGGGTACTCAGTCATGTTTATCCTGTGTCTGGGGCTGTTTCAGTCCCCAGGTGCACCGGAAACACCTGAGAATCCTCTGATTTCCTTTAGGGGAAGAAGATACACTAGGAGGTTTCCCGCTGTTCCAGCTAGGAGCTACAGGACAAGGTTTTTCTGGCAGTAGCCAGAAATTGGCCTAATTTAATTCCAGCAGGTGACCGAAGACTTACCAATGCTCTCTGGTAGCAGCAAGGGCAGCATCATTTTAAAGTACAAGAGATACTGTGTTTATAGAATCATGTACATCAGAAGAACAATGTAGGCTTATCTTGAGTGGAAATATTAACAACAGACATTTTCAAGCACAGAGAAACTTCCCTCTTCCTGTCCTGTCTGCGAAAATATGGGAAAAAACTGTTTCCAGAATCCTGAGATGGACTAAATCTGTCAAAGGATTGTGTCTCCCTGCACATATGATCTGCAGTGGTGCTTTTCTCATTTGCAAAGACTGAAAAGGGCTCAGTGCACTCTTCCACCCTTCCCTCTGGGAAAAATGAAGGCTCTCCATGTGCCCTGTGCACCCCTAACCTTCCCAGAGAAACACCCTTCCTCCTGGCTGTATGTGCATGGAGTGTCCACAGAGGCAGGGACCTTGCACGGAGAGTTAACAATCATTGTGTCATCAATCATTGCACAAACATCCCCAAAATGCCCTCCCAGCACCACCCCTGGTCAACACTGCTCTGCTTGGGCATCTTGGGATCACATGTGCAGGGGAAAGAATGACACAGAGTTGTGGGCTGGGATGCAGCAGAACTTTAATGAGTCAAAAGAAATAGGTAAATCTAAGAAGGGAATCCACTGCAGGAAGCGCCAGGGGAAGATGAGAGTTGGTGTTGCATGGCTGTGGCAGAGATCCCACCAGGTGTCCATCTGCCTGATCCAGGAAGGGAGCAGGGCCAGCAGGTTCTCCCCAGGATGGCTGTGTGGGACTCCCAGCCCAGGGAGCACAAGGGAACAGGGACACAGGAGGGAAAGGACAGAGTGGCAGAGGGCAGAGGCAGGGATGGGCCATGCTTCCCGAGAGCCCAGGCTGGCCCTGTCCTTTGGCAAGGGCTGCTGGGCTGGCTCAGCCCCTCGGGAAGCCACAAGCCGATGCTCTGTCCCCAGGGCGCTCCCATCCTGGCTGTCCCGGGGTTACTTCCCTGGGAACATCACCAGCAGCTTTAGCAGGGGAGGCACCTGGTGCCACAGAGGCCACTGCCGAAGCCAGAGAGGCCAAAGCCTCTGGAGTTGATGGGCACTCCCTGAGAGCTGAGGATGCTGCCAACGGCAGCGGAGGTGGAGGATCCCACSRCGGTGTTCTGGGGGAAGGAGCTGAGGATGGGGCCGGGCAGGGTSACYACSACGGGGGAGGGYTSRATGRYSACGGTGGAGTCCTGGCACTGCCTGACACAGGGCTCATTGCAGCTGTTGGCCAGCGGGGTGGGGCCGCAGGGCTGGCAGGGCCGGCACGGGCTGTAGCAGGACATGGCTTGGGGCTGGAGGTGCACCTGAGAGAGAGGGAAGATGGAAAGAGCACAGGGAGTGGATAAGGATCAACTTGTCACCCCACCATGGGAGACCAAAGAACTGGAGACAAGCCCTGGGGACCGTATATAGAGATACACAGGCTTCTCTTTTCCTCAGAAGAGCCCTGCCAAAAGCTACCAAGGGAGATCCCTGCCTGGCCCACAGGTCTGGAAACACGTCAGACAAGCCCCAGCCTTTTCCCATGTCACACCTTCTGCCCCATTCCCATTCCCGTGGCAAGAACCCACATAGGAAAAAAAAGCATGTATGGACTGAGAAATCCCATGGGAGAAGGAGAAGGATGAGAAAAAGCTTCAGACTCACCTTGTTCTCAAGGAGATGGAGGTGAGAGGAGTGGATGAGAGAGTGAGGAGAAGGAGCCACTTTTATACTGGCCCTGCACCGCCCCAGGCCCAGAGTCACTGCACAGGGGCAGTAATTTTGCAACAGAGTCACCTCCAAGCAAAACAGTCTACCCAATGGCACAGATTGTGGTTTGGTTTCTGTCATTGTTGCCATTTAATTTCCTCATTTCTGACATTCCCACTCAGTCATGAAGGCTTCTTTCATGTACTGGGATGAGAAGTCCAAGGATTCTTCATGCAGGAACACATCAGTGCAGGCAGAAATCAAGCCTCAGGTCGACCCCTGTGAAGTTCTGTACTTTCTCACCATCTGAGAGATGTGTTGGCTCTTGGGACAGTGCCTTCTTTGTCTACCTCTCCTTACCCCACGGTGCACTTTGGCTGCACCCTTAGCACCTGGAGGACACAAAGTGCTGCCCACTTTTCCAATACACTCTGTCAGTGCTGAGAACACCCCAGTGCTGCCAAGCAGGTCAGGCTGATGGCAATGGCCTTTGGAACTGCCGGGAGCTTGGGGTCTGGGCACAGCCCAGTGCCTGAAGATGGTTTTCCAAGGTTATGGATGGAGCTGCCCTTGCTGGAGGGGAGTTCATGTCTGCCTGGGACAGGCCTGCAGACATCACACCCCCCTGGCTTGGCCTCACACCAAAAGGCTGACACATGGCCAAGCCAAAATTAGAGTGTGACTTGCCCTGGGTCGAGAGAGTCACTCCCAGGAAATTTTCCTACTGAAGGCCTTCCCTTGCCCTCCTGGGACGCATCCCAGCTGCCTCCATGTCTGCAGGGCAGGGAAGTGCCTGAGTCCTTGCTGTAGTTTGAAAACTAATTTTGCACCCAGGGCTTTGTGGCCCCTGAGCATTCTCGGGTATAGTCAGGGTCCTGCCAGGCCTCACTCCCTGGGGAGCTTGGAGAAGTTTCCTTGGCTCTCCAGTGGTTCCAGGTTTTGCTTCATGCTGAGGAGGCCTTTGTGGCATGGCAGGGCAGATGTGCTGAAGCCCCAATGCCAGGAGATGTATCGCTTTGGAACCAGGAAAGGGTCTCAGAGCTAGGGGAGGTTTTTCCACAACTCTTTCCTTCCCTCCACAGAATATTTAAGAGGGCTCCTCACTACAGCACTGTCCTCTTGGTCAGGAAGGGGAGGCCCTTCTAACATCCAAGCCTCTCCCCAAGGCTGACCCTACCCTGTGTCAGATCTACCCAGAGGAAGTCTGTGGGGTCTAAGGTCACAGATTAGTTCTGTCCCCAGACTATGCTGATGAAAGAGGTTCTTCTTTTCCCAGTGCTGTACTTGCCATCTGTCTTCCCTGAATGCCATGAGGCTCCTGTGGGCCCAGTCCTTGAGCCAGTCTAGGCATTCCTTTATGGCAGCTGTGCCCAGGAGCCCTTCTGGCCTGTATGGGTTGACTTTTCTCAGGTAGTCTCTGATTTGATGTCTACTTGGTACTTTGGGAGGAGGCCCCTCTCCTTCCTTCAGCTCTTTCAGGGGGCACAGCAGTGTGGGAGAACTTGTAGGTGAAGACTGAGAGAAGAAAAGGCATTGACTGTCCCCAGTGTGCTCTCTGGCCACTCTTCAGGAAATCAGCCACCTCAGTCTGCAGCTGGACCACGTTTTCCTTGATCAGTCTTTGGCTACTCTTGTAGGGGTGAATATTGCTCTTGATGCTTTTTTTGCCTGTTCCTCTGGATGTGCCTCGCAAGACACAGCACCAGCTGAGCTTTGCTTTGATGTTCTCTGCTCACCTCTGTGGCCCTTTGGTGGTCACCACCATGGCAGTGCCTCTGTCGTACTGCAGAGCCGGGAGCTCTCCACAGTTCGTGGCAGTTGTGGTCTGAGCAGTGCTGAGCAGAGAAGAGGGAACACAGTCTGTGATCTGAGCGACCCTCTTCCTGCTGCAGCCCAGGATGCTGTTGGATGCTGCTGCTGCAAGGGCCTCATGCTCCCTCCTGGTGTCCACCAGGACCCACATCCTCTGCTTCAAAGCCTATAGTGATGCAGGAGCTTCTTCCTCTCCCTCTGCAGGACTTTGCATAAAGAGGTTTTTGCATTTGTCTTGGCTGAACTTCATGATATTCCTGCCTGCCCATGTCCCCACCCTCTCGMTATCCCTCTGACCAGCAGTATCTGCTCCGTCAGTGCCCTCCTACACTGAAAGGTGCATTATCTGCAGACTTGCTGAGGGTATGATCCTTCCTGCAGGTCATTAAAAAAGGGCTTAAGCAACATGGCCCATGTGTGGCTCCCTGCAGTGCACCAGGATTGACTGGTGTCCACCTGGACTTCATCCCACTCCTCCCAACCCCTGGGGACCAGCAGCCAACACAGATTTCAATCCCCTGCAGTGCCTTTTTCCAAGCCTGTATTTCATCAATTGGTCTCTGAGGAGTGTGATGGACAACAGCGTCAAAAGCCTTGGTTAGATGACATGAACAACATTTGTGCATTTGCCGCACCCACTGGAGCCAGGCAGGTCATCGGAGAAGGTCACGAGGCTGGTCAGCCCTGCTTTCACCCCAGAAATCCATGCTGACCCCTCAAAATCAACTTCTTGTGCTTTCATGTTGGATTTCCTGATGATTTGCACCTTTCCAGATATCAAGGCAAGTCTGACTGGCCTGTTATTCCCTGAGTCCTCTTTCGTGCCCCTCTTGAAGACAAGAGAGCCACTGTCTTTGTTCCAGTCCTCAGATGTGTTCAGTGGTCACTGTGACTGTCAAAGGGAGTGGGGAAAGGCTTTGTATGGACACCAATGAAAACATAACATCAATTCACACACACTCATGTCAGACCAGTGTGTTTGAATGTTCCCCCACCCGATCCTGTTCTGCTTGGGGAAGTCTTCTTTATTCCAGATGTTTCAAGGAGTATCAGGAGCTTCAATTCCTGACAGCAATTTCTGACAGTAAAGGCCAAGGACAAGAACCTTTGAGAATCTCCACCTTTCCTGTACCCCCTGCCCTTAGGGAAGCTGCCTTGTTGAATATTGGGGTTGTCTTTGGCCAAGCTGCCCTTTGCTTATGATCTGGCTGTAGAAGACCTTCTTGTTGCCCTCCATGTGCTTTGGTTGATTCAGCTCCAGGTGGGCTTTGGCTTTCCTAACCTCTGGCAAACATCCCCCCCAGAGCAAAGGGCATCAAGAGGAAGAGAGCTGAAATTGTTGGCACAGCCTGGCTGTCTGGGGATGCTGCAGCTTGTGATCCTTGGAGAGAGTGGAGAGAGAGGGAAGAGAGAGAAGCAAGTGAAATGTCCATAAAAAGTGGAGTATTTGGGTGCTCTCTGACATGCGCAGTGTGGGACAGACCTGGGCCTCTTCCTGCAAAGGATATGGCATGGAGTTCCTTTCACTGCCCCAAGCCAACATCCTCTGCCTGCATGGGACCTCTCCAGCACTTGGGCGATGTGCTCTCTCTGACATAGTTCTGCTTGGGACATCCTTTGGCTTCTCATCACACAGCATGAAAGGATCGTGCAAAGCAGGGCAGGAATGCGAGAAATGAGGAAATTAAATGGCAGCATTGATGGAAACCAAACGTGAATCGTTGACACTATGTAGGATATTTTCCTTTGAAGTAGAGTCTGCTGGAAAATTACTGCCCTCATGTAGTGAGTGTGGGCCTGGGGCGATGCAAGAGCTGTATAAAGGCAGGCTCTTCTCCCCACTCTCACATTCACTCCACTTGCCTCCATCTCCTTGGAACAAGGTGAGTTCAATTCTCCATTCTCCATTTTCTCCTTCTCTGGGATTTCTCAGGACATGCTTGTCACTTTGTCCCATGCAGGGTCTTAGAGACGCTTGTTATGGGAGAGGCAAAGGAGTAGGAGTTGTGTGACTGCTGGGTCTTGGCAGAAGTATTGACACAGCTTTGGGGTGGTTGGGGATGTGCCTGTGCTTGAGCTGTTGGTGGGGTTTGTGTGAGGGGAAGAGCCTGTGTGCCTCCCCAAAGAGCCTTCAGCTCTCACTGCCAGCTCATGCGTTGGCTCCCTCATGGTGGGGTGACAGTCTGAACCTCATCCATCTCCTGCTCTGCTTCCCCCTTCCCTCTCTCTCAGGTGCACCTCCAGCCCCAAGCCATGTCCTGCTACAGCCCGTGCCGGCCCTGCCAGCCCTGCGGCCCCACCCCGCTGGCCAACAGCTGCAATGAGCCCTGTGTCAGGCAGTGCCAGGACTCCACCGTSRYCATYSARCCCTCCCCCGTSGTGGTSACCCTGCCCGGCCCCATCCTCAGCTCCTTCCCCCAGAACACCGTGGTGGGATCCTCCACCTCCGCTGCCGTTGGCAGCATCCTCAGCTCTCAGGGAGTGCCCATCAACTCCGGGGGCTTTGGCCTCTCTGGCTTTGGCAGTGGCCTCTGTGGCACCAGGTGCCTCCCCTGCTAAAGCTGCTGGTGATGTTCCCAGGGAAGCAACCTCGGGAGAGCCAGGATGGGAGCGCCCTGGGGACGGAGCATCGGCTTGTGGCTTCCCGAGGGGCTGAGCCAGCCCAGCAGCCCTTGCCAAAGGACGGGGCCAGCCTGGGCTTTCGGGAAGTGCGGCCCATCCCTGCCTGTCCCCTCTGCCACTCTGTCCTTTCCCTCCTGTGTCCCTGTTCCCTTGTGCTCCCCTGGGCTGTGAGCCCCACACAGGCATCCTGGGGAGGACCTGCTGGCTCTACCCCGTGTGTGGGCACCTGCTTGGAAACGCAGCTTGGACAACAACAGAGTGTTGTTTGCCCCTGGTGCTCTGTGCCTTTTGCATCTCTGCTTGGATTGACCTAATTTTTCTGTTTTGACTCATTAAAGTTCTTTTGCATCCCAGCCCATGTCTTTGTCTCATTTATTCCCCTGCGGATCCTCTCTGCACATGCTCAGAAAGAGATGTTTCTGGGGTCTAGTTGTGGGAGGGGGTTGTGGGGGATTGTTGTGCACAGGGTGTTAACAGAGGCTCAATGTGAMTATTGKTATTCATGCATTAGGTAACTCTATTTTCTACCTTCTCTACTGTGCYGGTTTGAATGTGAACCAGCAGGGGAAATTAGCCCCACACAAAATACCTCAAGAGATTTTTAGGTCAGAATTACAATTTTAATAAAAATGTTAAAATAAATGCAGTAATACAGAAATATCAGCCTAAACAAACCGACAGAGTCACGGTACAACCTGGCAGGGGTTGCAGTCCTGTTAAAAGCTGTAGTCTCCAAGAAAGGCCTGGTCCACTGAGTATCCAGTGATGGTGGTCCTGCCCTCTGGTTGTGCAGTGGTGAAGGGTCCAGTTGTGGTTGTTCAGAGTCCTCTGGCTTTCCAGTCGTCTGGTAGTCCAGTCCTGGTTGTCCGGTCCAGTGGACCAGTGATCTCTCCCACCCCAAAGCCTACTTTTMCGTGTTCTTTCTTGGCTGTTACCTCCCTGAGGGGCGGGGATTTCCCCAATGGAAAGGGATGTTCCCGAAGTTCTATTGGTTGGCTGACATGAGCCGAGTTTTCAGGGAACAAATGGTTTCTGGCATTCTATTGGTTGGTGTTTATCTGGTTCGGCAATGGGCATTAACCGAGGTAATCTACTGAGGATGGGTGGTGCAATGGGCCATTAGCTGAGATAATCCACTCRGGATGGGTGGTGCTTCCTGTTGCCTGGAATGGTTATCTCAGTTGAGATAAGGTGTACGACCCCACCTCACATGAGCATAGCCTCAGGGACCACGTGTGTAACTGTGAATGACCAAGCTTATCGAGGAGATATGTGTGTGGTGATAGAATACATCCTTTTATGGTTAATCCAGGACATCTACTGACCTGGG